>CM060948.1:228503192-228508192 GCA_030765055.1 Mantis religiosa
CTGTTGCTGCTAATCTTCAGTTTGGAATCTATAATTTACACCAATGCATATAATGGTCTATAATGAACCCAGAAATTCATTAAAACACTTCTTAGCTTTTGTGTAAAAGCATTTGCTAGAATGACCTGAGTGTATACAACTTAATTTGGATTACATTTAGAAAATATGACAATGAAGTGTACGTTTTGCGTGAGACATATGCAGGATAATATTGAACAGGTAGATTCATAGAAAAATTCAATGCCATAACCAGATTCGAATTACAGATCTTTGACATATCGTGCAACTTTTATTACCAACTTAGCTATCATGACAATCTGCCAGCACATTAAATTCTCCATCTAATGATGGCTAAGTACGAAACTGGTGACATACTTAGGATATTGTAAGTCATCATTGGAATATGTTAACTCAAATGAATTTGTTGATGCCTTGCGTTTACTGGAAATAATGCAAATCAGTTGGCGAATATTCCACTGTCGGTAAAACTATCCAAACGAACGGGATGGCTCAGACGGTTTCATCTGTTGTCGGCATTCGGTAGGGCCGGGTTCGATTACCGTGGCCGACCTACCCGACCCATGGGGTTTTTCGGAGATTTTCCAGGGTCGCTAGGCGAATGCTGAGTAGGTTAATTACATCCTCCGAATTTTCTGTCCCTCCATTTCATCACCATTATCATTGTGTATCACAGCGCATCTGGTAGTCTCTTTCAGAGTAGAGGCGTCGGTGGGTTTCTCGGCGGTGCATGGCAGGATGATCACTTTCTCCTCCACCAGGACTGACTCCGTTCTCCGCGCCAGTCTAGTGGGCCGATTTAGGAACGCGGCTGATGGTATGTCGGTTCTGCAAGCCTGCCTGGAGTCTTCCTTGCCTTGGGAAGGCCTTGGTCTCCGATCTCCGAATCGACCACGTGACTGTTTCGAGACCACGGTAGGTGGAATGACGATTGTCCTGGACCGCTGGGGAGTTTCTATCTAGTAAAATGTACGGTCCCCACCCTCTGTACTGTAGTGACTCCTTGGGTTCGGCCACCCACTGTCTCCTCTCACCTCATCCTCCTTCCTTGGGGGTCACTTGGGCCATAGGTACAAAAGACCAGCCTGGTCGAGGTGCCCAATCCCTTCCGTAAAATGCAATCCATCAAAAGAGTTTTGGGCATTATTTTGTACACATCCCACAAAAAGTAAACTACATCCGACTTATTAATATCTAGCCTATAGGGGTTAATGGGACGTGCCTTAAGATATTCACCAGCGCCTGCTTCACCCATAATGCGGGAAGAGAGGGAGGGATATAATTTACTGATTTGAAGCACATGTTATTCCAAGCTTGTTTGTTTCTGCATGGTGAGAGCAATAGGTTGCCATTCCATCTAATTTTAATTAGCCATTAAGTTGTCTAAACTTACTGTCCCATGCATAGTGACAGTACAGGCCGATACAATCAAAGCATGACGTCATGAAGTACCCCAGAAACAGCAAGAAGTGCGGTGTAGCCAGGGAAGCCATGTTAATTTCATCCTGTCGTTTCTGTACCTTCATGCCTTCGAACACAAAATACACTCGTGTATACACCGGAGCTGGATCTGCTAGAACTCGAACGTGTACAACTCTTAGTCAATTTCGTTAGGTACAACAATGAACAAATTGGGGTATGATTTCTCGTTCGAAAGCCTGTGTGATCAGAAGGAAGGGGAAAGCCCAGTCTGTTGTTACACTAGCGTAACAGATTAATTTATGGTGATATTTTCACTGTAGAGTCGATCACTAAAAGAAAAAGTGTTTTCTTAAGATTAAACAGAGTAGGATTTAAAACATAAAACCGGAAGAAGCGATGTATGGAACGGCTTCGAGATGATTCTCGAGAAATTGATAGTGATGATGATGACAATAATAGTAATAATGATGATGATTAATAATAATAATAATAATAATAATAATAATAATAATAATAATAATAATAATAATAATAATAATAATAATAATAATAATAATAATAATAATAATAATAATAATAATAATAATAATAATAATAATAATAATAATAATAATAATAATAATAATAATAATAATAATAATAATAATAATAATAATAATAATAATAATAATAATAATAATAATAATAATAATAATAATAATAATAATAATAATAATAATAATAATAATAATAATAAATAATAATAATACTAATAATAATACTAATAATAATAATAATAATAATAATAATAATAATAATAATAATAATAATAATAATAATAATAATAATAATAATAATAATAATAATAATAATAATAATAATAATAATAATAATAATAATAATAATAATAATAATAATAATAATAATAATAATAATAATAATAATAATAATAATAATAATAATAATAATAATAATAATAATAATAATAATAATAATAATAATAATAATAATAATAATAATAATAATAATAATAATAATAATAATAATAATAATAATAATAATAATAATAATAATAATAATAATAATAATAATAATAATAATAATAATAATAATAATAATAATAATAATAATAATAATAATAATAATAATAATAATAATAATAATAATAATAATAATAATAATAATAATAATAATAATAATAATAATAATAATAATAATAATAATAATAATAATAATAATAATAATAATAATAATAATAATAATAATAATAATAATAATAATAATAATAATAATAATAATAATAATAATAATAATAATAATAATAATAATAATAATAATAATAATAATAATAATAATAATAATAATAATAATAATAATAATAATAATAATAATAATAATAATAATAATAATAATAATAATAATAATAATAATAATAATAATAATAATAATAATAATAATAATAATAATAATAATAATAATAATAATAATAATGTATTTAAGAAGGAAACATAAAAATCCTAAATAAATTGGTAATTTCTAAAAAAGTTACAAAAGAAAACTTTATAAAGGTTATAAATACACTCCTGGAAATTGAAATAAGAACACCGTGAATTCATTGTCCCAGGAAGGGGAAACTTTATTGACACATTCCTGGGGTCAGATATATCACATGATCACACTGACAGAACCATAGGCACATAGACACAGGCAACAGAGCATGCACAATGTCGGCACTAGTACCGTGTATATTCACCTTTCGCAGCAATGCAGGATGCTATTCTCTCATGGAGACGATCGTAGAGATGCTGGATGTAGTCCTGTGGAACGGCTTGTCATGCCATTTCCAGCTGGCGCCTCAGTTGGACCAGCGTTCGTGCTGGACGTGCAGACCGCGTGAGACGACGTTTCATGCAGTCCCACACATGTTCAATGGGGGACAGATCCGGAGATCTTGCTGGCCAGGGTAGATGACTTACACCTTCTAGAGCACGTTGGGTGGCACGGGATACATGCGGACGTGCACTGTCCTGTTGGAACAGCAAGTTCCCTTGCCGGTCTAGGAATGGTAGAACGATGGGTTCGATGATGAGTTGGATGTACCGTGCACTATTCAGTGTCCCCTCGACGATCACCAGAGGTGTACGGCCAGTGTAGGATATCGCTCCCCACACCATGATGCCGGGTGTTGGCCCTGTGTGCCTCGGTCGTATGAAGTCCTGATTGTGGCGCTCACCTGCACGGCGCCAAACACGCATACGACCCTCATTGGCACCAAGGCAGAAGCGACTCTCATCGCTGAAGACGACACGTCTTCATTCGTCCCTCCAATCACGTCTGTCGCGTAACCACTGGAGGATGGCTGCATGATGTTGGGGCGTGAGCGGAGGACGGCCTAACGGGACCGTAGCCCAGCTTCATGGAGACGGTTGCGAATGGTCCTCGCCGATACCTCGGGAGCAACAGTGTCCCTAATTTGCTGGGAAGTGGCGGTGCGGTCCCCTACGGCTCTGCGTAGGATCCGACGGTTTGGCGTGCATCCGTGCGTCGCTGCGGTCCGGTCCCAGGTCGACGGGCACGTGCACCTTCCGCCGACCACTGGCGACAACATCGATGTACTGTGGAGATTTCACGCCCCACGTGTTGAGCAATTCGGCGGTGCGCCACTTGGCCTCCCGCATGCCCACTATACGCCCTCGTTCAAAGTCCGTCAACTGCACATACGGTTCACGCCCACGCTGTCGCGGCATGCTACCAGTGTTAAAGACTGCGATGGAGCTCCGAATGCCACGGCAAACTGGCTGACACTGACGGCGGCGGTGCCTAAACGCTGCGCAGCTAGCGCCATTCGACGGCCAACACCGCGGTTCCTGGTGTGTCCCCTGTGCCGTGCGTGTGATCATTGCTTGTACAGTCCTCTCGCAGTGTCCGGAGCAGGTATGGTGGGTCTGACACACCGGCGTCAATGTGTTCTTATTTCCATTTCCAGGAGTGTATTTCCACTTCATTTTTTACTCTATGTAAGTTTGCAATAACATCAATATTTAAGCAGTTATAACAATTTTCGTGTACGAAACTGGTTACCACACATTATAAGTGGAAGCAAGAGAAACAAATTTATATAGTGCTAAACGTTTTACTTCCACATTGTTCTTAATAGTTTAACGTCGTCTAGCGAGGTAGGCCATGTTTGACAAAGAATGAATTAAACGGCAATGCTCATATGAGCAAGTGGCAACAGAGGTTAAGGTTGCCGAATATTCAATGTGTCAGAGTAAGAGAAAACCCTGGAAAACCTTATTCCAGGGGTGTCAACGGAAGAGCACGTGCTCGCTTCCCACACCCATGCCATTTCCCACAACCAGGCTCAAGAGAGACAGGCCTAGTGATCAGAAGCGGATGAATGTTTGCACACCTGATTTCCCATACGTAAGAAAGTCACCGCAGTGCCGTCGCTGGAACTCGTAGCCCCGGTAAGTTGGTCATTCTGTCTCAGCGAGTGGATGAAGATGATTTATACCTCCCATCTCTTGCTTCACTTGAGTACCTGTGCTTTATCCAGTTAACTCATGTAATCAAAATTT
>CM060948.1:228513192-228538192 GCA_030765055.1 Mantis religiosa
CGGACTATAGGGAGGGTGAGGGATGCACTTCACGTTGATTTTTGCAAGATATTCAGCAAAAGCATTGGCAATATGCGGCCGCGCGCTATCGTAGTGCAGCATCCAGCGTGCTTCACGGAAATGTGGTCTTCTGCGCCTGATATGGACTTGCAATGTTTTCAGGACATCCCTGTAGTATTGTCCAGTTACTGATGTGTGTGCAGGTACAACATGCTGATAAACCATTCCATGAATATCAAAGAATGAGATGACCATAACTTTCCCAGCAGAAGCAACCGCTTTTGCTTTTCTGGGGGTTGGTATTGAAGGAGATTTCCACACTGAGCTTTGCTGTTTGCTCTCAGGATCAAAGTGATGTAGCCAAGTTTCACGAGCAGTGATTACGTTTGAAAGAAACTCCGGATCTTCCTGTAACATCAACTTTAACTGCATGCAGAACTCCATGCGAATGTCCTTTTGTTCGGGAATCAACAGTCTTGGAAGCCATCGCGCACAAACACGTCTTATGTTTAATATTTCTGTCACCAACATGTGGGTGGCGCCCAATGAAATGTTGAGTATTTCAGAAAGTGGTCTTAAGGTAATTCGTAGATCCTCTCTCACAATGGCAGCAGCAGTGTTGATGTCTTCTTCCGTAAGAGCAGTAATTGGAGCACCAGATCCACGTTCCTTTGAAATTGACTGTCTCCCCTTTTTAAACATTTTAAACCACCTTTGAGCTGTGCTGTATGGAAGAACAGACTCTCCATACACCTCCTGTAACATTGTCTAAGTCTCAACTGAAGATTTGTTGAGACGCAAGCAGAATTTTAAAGCCACATATTGTTCCTCGCGTGTTACCTCCATTGCAGCGGTAGGTGATAATGAACATGTCTGAACTTACCTGGTTCTCACAGGCGGGAGCCAGGAGTATCAACAATGAGACTGCTACGGCGTGTTTGTTTCACATTAAGCTAACAGAATATAATAAGTTAGAACTTTAGGGCGAAAAATCATGACCGTAAAAAAGTATGATCAGTCTTTATTGAACAGCCCTCATATATCTGTCAAGGATGCGACAGAAAGATTTTAATGAAAATACTTCAATAAAACTATCCTACATGGAAGATTTTCAAATTTTCTAAATGAATGACTAATAATTTTGTTTTAAATGTCATTTATATAACGTATGTTATTGGCAAATGAAATGCATATTACATTTTCCTGAGTAATCTTTGAAGTTCTTCTCATTCTGAGAAAATCCTGCATAATTAGTAAACCGACAAAATCTAGCTAAATAAAAATGTAAATCTCATTTTGTGATGTTTACCATTATAGATTTGAATTACTGATTTGAATCTTCAAATACTTACTATAACCTTACTCTTGGCCATGCAAACAGAACAGAATTTTAAATCCATCATATAATGACTAGATCTTAAAATATTTGGCTATGGTTTATAGCCTGCACTACCGTATTTCCATATTTCCTCTTACACCCACATGAAAATTAGCAATTTGATAATTTCTGGAATTCTTTATTTCGATTAACATGGAGCATATAGAGGAATAAACAATTTGTAACAACAGTTTTACAAGAGGAGAAGAATTATGTAAGTGCAACATATTGTTTTCCAATCTTTTTGGAGAGGTTAGGATTACGATTACTACGGAGGGAATTTGGCACTGCGACCAGACTTGATCTATTGTACCTATCCCCCCAAGTGGGACATTCCCGGGAGGAAGGATGAGGCGAAAGGAGACAGAGGGTGGCCGACCCAAGGAGCCACGCCAGTGCAGAGGGCAGGTACCCTATATTTTACTTAGATGGAAACCTCTTCCGGTAGGCCAGGGCAACGGACATCCCCCCTATTTTAGTTCGGAAATGGTCCCGACAGCCGGTTCCGTAATGGTTCCAGAAGCATGTTCGGAGACCGGTAACCTACCTATCGGAGGAGGAAGTAGTTCACTCAGAGCATATTATCCCGCCATGCCCCACCGAGACTCCCACCGACACTTCTACCCTGAAAGAAACCAGCAAATGAGAGATGATGTGAAATGAATGGGGATGAAATGGAGGAGCAGGAAATTCGGAGGTTGAAATTAACCTACCAAGCATTCGCCTGGCGTCCCGGAAAACCCCCGACAAAATCCTTGGGTCAGGTACATCAGCCATGGGAATCGAAACCGGACCTCCCGAATGTGGGCCACTGACAAAACCGTCTGAGCCATCTCGCTCGATTTTTGTTAAGGTTATTTTGTCGCAATATTTTTATGGCATTGTTGGCTATTTTTAACAGCTGCTGTAAAAAAGAAATTATAATTACTTAATAAGGTGTTCAAAATGGACGCACGCAAGTCCTTGGCAATTCTAAACTCGAAGACGCGTCCCACTGCTGGAGCTGCCTAGAGAGAGTAATGAACGACCCATCAACCAAGCAGCCCTCTACTGTCCACGGGGATTACTCTTTCATTTGAGAGTCATTTGCGTCATCTGTTCAGCATCGCCATATACCACGAAGTCTAGAAACACCCTATAAGGTCAGAAGGAAAAGGAATAAAAGAGAAATGACGGAAAGCAGGTAATGGAAGGTAAGACACCAACCCAGCATTAGCTTAAGAACCAGGAAAATCCACAAAAAGTCCAAGGTAGGACTAGGGGGCCGAACGGAATTCGATGCCGGAGCCTTAAGAATGCGAACCTCACACGGTACCACAGAGTTAATTCCTTCATTGTTTTTCAGAATAATTGAAACCTTATTGTTTGAGATAGAATTTTCTCCGACTGCTATGCTTCATTATCCAAGTCTTTATAAAGCAAAGTGAACTGTAATTTTGCATTCAACATGAAACATAATATTAGTAGTTTCAGAACTTACTAACCAAGGAGGATAGTACAAGCACTGACTTCTGTGGCGCTCATTCGACGCGTTTAGGGTTCAAGCCCCAAAATGGCCAATGAATGTGACTGTTGTTCTTGGCCTTGTTTTTACCGCTCGTGTTTTCCCTCAGTCGCCAAGGTATATATCGGTTTGGATATTTAACACTCCATTCAAAGCTTTTCTTTAATTTAAAACAAGGATAAGATGAAATGGATGGCAATAACGAATTCTGTGCCATCTATCCACAGATATTTTAAGCATGCAGACCTGACACCAATCTCGTAACATCTGCCCGGCACAGGTACAAGAAGAAGTACAGTCGGCTTAATGTTAGGCAGTAAGGCCTCTGTGGACATTTAACGGAAGAAGATATGGCAATGTACAGGAATGACACCTAGAAGGCTAACTGTCCACCACACATCAAACCCCAAGGTATTCCTTGTGTTACTGATAAAGCTTTCGAAATTACATAAAGCAGACCTATATATATATAAAACGGGCGACAGATCAAAATGTGAAAACTACCGAGGCTGAATACCAAGTATAAAATATATACAAAAATAATGACGAAGCGACTAAAGCCAGTATTAGAAGTGATATTCTTAGAATAACAAAGTGGTTTCAGAGTAGGAAGGTCTTGCATAGACAATATATTTATACTACAGCAAGTGATAGAAAAACATAGAGAATTCAACAGAGATTATATTAAGGCTTTTGATAAGATTAAGAGGCAAATACTATGGAAAATTATGGAAAAAGTATTCCACCTAATAGAAACTATATATATATATATATATATATATATATATATATATATATATATATATATATAAAGATACAAATACATGGAGCACAACGCCACAAAATAGATAAACTTAAATAAAATAAAAAGAAATGAATTTAAATAAAAATAAAATAAATTTAGGCTTAACACAAGGGTGCAACATGTCCCCGCTACTTTTTAACATTTATATGGACGAAATTATGAGACAATTGATTAGTAGGGTAGCAATATACACCACAAATCTTAGCGTAAAAAACTTTGTAATATCCCTTACACTCGCAGATGACCAGGTTATTTATTATCTCTAGCTCAGAAACCAATCTTAAGAAAGCAATACACGAGTGAAACAAAATCTCAAAGGAGTTTAATATGACTATATCTCCAAATAAAGGTAAAGTGATGGCTTTTAAAGGTAAAAAATTAGTAGATACAAAATTGTAGTAGAAAATAATAATATAGAACAGAGAGACGAGTTCAAATATTTGGGTTATTACATGTCATAAAAGAAAGAAACAGACATAATTAAACAGTCAGAGACGTTCAACTATATAAATGGAACAATAAAGAGAGGTTTAAAAAATAAAGCAAGTTAAGATGCCATTATACAATTTTACAAAGTAATGTCAGTATCTAAGATACTATATGGCAGTGAAGTATAATGGGTCATAAATGAAAAATATAAAAGAAAAATTCAGGCAAATAAAATGACATTTCTAAGAAGCATTTCATGGTATAGAAAATTCGACCACAAACGAAATAAAGATATACGTGAAGAGCTAGAGATATTCGACCTGAATGACAGAGTACAAGAATATACAAGTAAATGGGTAACCCATGTACAAAAAATGGAGAAAGAATGATTACTATGCTATTTTATGAACTATAGACTAGTAGGAAAGAAGAACATAGAAAGACCAAGAAAACGGTGGAACCAATAAGATAAATTATGTAGACTACAGCAGGCAGTAATGCCTAAAACATGAAGGAAGACGATGATGACAAAGCAGACCTGGAATAAACATAAATGAGGTACATACAATGGTGCGTTTCACGTCTTGAAACAACAGTGATGTTTCTATTATTATTTATACCACAGAGTAAAAATTCTCTCAATTAGGAGATGAGAAAGGCTACCTATCACTCAGTTCCATAAAGAAAAACGTTTCATTTTCTAAAAGTATCTACAATCTGAAGAATATTTCAAAGCTATGTGGTATATAATATAGGTATGCTGAAGTAACTGATATTGGTCGAAATATAGATTGTAAAACTAGACTAGACACAGTCAATTACTACTTTTAGTTGCTCGGATTAAAACAAAGTTGCTAGCGGTACACCTAGCAAGATCCCAAGGAATATGTGAACTTTTCAGCTATGCTCCGTAGTAAATTTAAATTAAGACATGTTACTGTTTGTGGTGTTGATTATACTGCTTAAAAGTAGCAACATTGATTACACTAAAGTAGATAATTTCAATGCCTATATTTTTTAATGTGCAGTTAATTTTATCTGTGAACTTCTGAGTCATATATGAAATACTGGCATTGATAGTTGCATGCTTCTCAGTCGTTTAAATGTGCAAATGTTGTCTCTGTACATAAAAGTGGCTGAAAATTAGATTTATCTCACTACAGGCCAATTAATATATTATCCGTAGTGTCCAAAACTTATAAAATATTATGTACTAAATAAGCAAATAATTAAATATTTTGAAGGCAATTCTCTTTTTTCGAGTCTGAATGGCTTTAGGGTTGATATTAAGACCTATAGATTCTATAAAAGAAAGTATAAATGCCTTTGAAGAGAATAAGTTAGTAGTTGGAATCTTTCTACATTAAAAAAATATACAGTACAAATTCCCATGAACATTGTTATGCGTATTTTGTAATATTACAGCTTGGATTGTGTAAGCTGAAATTATTCTGATTCTTCATAAGCGATAGATATGAGACATTTATTCAAGTGGTCGTAAATTTGAGTGTAAACATGGAAATAACGGTGTACCAGGAGACCACTGGAGGACCGGTTCTATTTTTAATATGTATATAAAAGATCTTCTCGAATACATATGAGATAATTTTTCATAATACTTCATGGTGAGTAAATCCTCGATAGAAGTTTGAAAACGAAGGTGAATGTAATAACTAAGTCGATGACGTCTGTTTGAAAATATAACATATGCGATACAAATAAACTAAGTATAAATTCAAGTAAGGCAATCACTATTCAGTTTAATTTAAATAATCTTTGAATTAATACAACGGTAAGCTTATGCGTATTTACATTGGTATAAATTTGGGTTGGAAATTACATATTGTTCATATAATTAATACATTTATTTAACCGTAACCAATTGTAACTGTATTAAATCATCATTTTAACTATAGAGTCCTATTACAGGGTATTTAAATATTCCTTACAAAGGAATAATTTAATAGCACCATTGAAAGATTCTAAACTTCATACAAACCTAACTTTGTTTGAGCTTTTATGAATATTTATATAAGCTAAATCTGTTTGTTCCCATAAGGCATTAACCATAATTTATGCTAATCAAATATTTATTTGCTAAAAGAAGTTATTTATTGAACTTGGAAATAACCTCAAGCTATATGCACCTGAAAATAATTAAGTACACCAAGACCCATCGTCTTCCATGGTCTTAACATGCTAGGTTCTTTCCCGACATCGTGTGGGGGTGATAAATTATTTTTAGGTTTAAAACTGTTTAGCATGGCTTCCTTTGGAAGTAAAGTAAAACTAAGCTGCACAAAACTGCACAAAACTAAGCTATCTTTCGCGCCCAGTAGAGAATGAGACGCTGATAACCGTCCATAAATACATATAGTTTCAATTGACACGAAGACCCAAAATATTTATATAATGATATTTCTTAAATTATTAATAAATAACCTGCTTTTTTTTTAAAAAAAAACATGTTTTATATTTCAAAAGAAGTTACGAAGTAGTTTAAACTGTAATTTTCCCCACGAGATCCACAATTTCAATTTTTGCTGTTTTTTTTATCACGGCTGCAGGTACATAGATTGGATGGCCCATGTCGATACTAGCAGTAAGTTGGGTGGTATCTTGTACAGCAGCTTAATATTTTCCAGAGTGGCTCCAGGGATATTGATGAACTACTTTAATGCTATTTTAATGACTAATAGTCAGGATATTATTTTGGGAATAACTTTTGAGGTTCTTCTATTTAGAATTCTATTTGTCATTGGTATGAACTTTCAGTACTTAGAAATAATAATTGCAACATCATCTTTAATTTATGTTCAGTATAATTATGGGCACACACGGCTCCAGTGAGAAGTGATTTTGGTTAAATTATTAACATTTATTATAAGCCTTTGAAATATTATTTGGATTGATGCGTTTTATAACTCATTTTATTTGTGAAATAATTTTATCGTAGCAACTACTGATTTATAAGATTTATCGATACTTTGAAAATCACTTGCGGCTACGTGTACGATAATTAGTTTTATGTAACGTACACGAAAAGCAGCAAGAACAAATTAGTACAACTTCAAAAATATACATTGAAAATTACTATAAAACTTTCGATTAGATTATATATGTAGATCATGATCATTAACGTTTTCATTGTTACACATATTACAGAGAACGTATTGTATACCACCCAAAGTTCTGTATGAAGGTTTCAACGAAAATGGAAACACGAATCGTGAAAGAACAGATTTTTACAAAAAGTTGATAGAAGCGCCCGCAGTCTAAAACTTGGATGCATGTCAAAATTTGCATTTATAGCCAGTACCTTTCAGAAGTGCTACGCAAAATATTCATGAGATTCCTGTAATTTTAAACCTTTCGTTATTGAACAGATTTTCATTGGCTTTTTTGTTTCTCGAATTATCTTCATCGGAACTGTAGTATTTTGTAAAATATACAAAGGCATGTTGCTTTGATACAATAAATAAAATTATACCTAATCGTAAACCTGTTATAGGTGTTGTATGACATCCTTTATAAGTTCCTTCTCGTACAATTTTTTGTATAATCTATAAAGTTATTTACATTATAATTACATTTTATGAAGTTTTGTTTTAGTAATAGTATTTATATTATTTTAAAGCTCTATAAGTTTGATAAAAGGAGGTGTATGAATACATAGTTTTCTAATCAAAATTTACATATTAATGTCACAAGATATATCAGTTAAACACATTTGTATGGAATATTAAAGGTTTAGAGCTAACCATGAATACACCTTGCAGATAAAATATTTCTTATCTAGGTGCTGAACATGATTAAGCAATTTATAACTGAAGTAATACAGATATCATTAATTTTAACTTTTATAAAATAACCAATGTTAACGCTTTGCTTCAAACTTTTAAATGCTATACAATTTAAACAATTAACTCCTTTAGAAAATAAAAAAATATCTCAGTGTTTACTGATAGACATAATTATTTGAAGGTAGACGTATAACTTTTAAACTCTACTCTTTCTTATGGTAGTCTACTATTTCAGTAATACGCCCTTGTAATTCATTTAAAAAATTCAGCATAAAAGTAACATAGAGAAATTAAATGCAGCAGGGGAAACACAGGTACTTTAAAATTCAATTAACTTCGAATTTATTTTTCTATATATTTGTCAAACATGTTTTTGTTCACGAGTGGATGTATGAAGAGAAGTAAGTTTTAAACTGTTGTTTCTGTAGTTCTTCTGAAATAAATACTGGATAATGAAATTTGAAACTACCAAGTTCGGAAATGTATACAGACACGTTCGCTTTTAGGTGAAATTAATAATTTTGGTAGTGTTGAGCAAACTATTTTCGATACCTACTTTGCAATGTAAACTAAAAAGCATCATATTTTTTATACATAACTTATTTTCTACCATTTTGTATTCATAGTAACCAAACTTGAAACCTGTAAATAAATTGATTTTAAAGATTTAAACTACAGAGATGAAGTAGTTTGCCCAAAACTCGTAAAAATTTTGGAAGATCTGCGTATAAAAGCTTTTAGTATTGCACCGACTTGAGCCAAATTTGAAATGTTGGCATTTTACTTCAATATCTTCATTTAACATCAAATCCCTGGGTTTTGCAGTTTATGAATTATTTCATGCGTAAAACTGGACATTGTTGTTGAAAGGTAAGGTTAATAAGAACAAAGATAGTAAAGGAATATTCCGGAGAGCAGTGCTATACTTTTAGGAAAAAATACAGATAAATATATAAGGGTATTCTGAAAAACGATGCAACAAATTCAATGTGTTTGTTGCAGAACATCTAAACAACTGGAAATATACAAAGAAATAAACTTACATGACTTTTTCACTCTCTCTCCCATGTATGCACTTAGTTTTTAGAAGAAGTATTGCATTTCAACCAAAAATGTAATGTCTGGATATAACAAAATACATGTTTTGAGCCCCCCCCCGAATCCAAAAAGTTGTGTTTAAAATGTGTCTGTATGAGTTTCTGTAAACAGATTATATAAAAGATCGGTCAAAGGGTGAAATATAAAACTTGGAATTTATGTTTGACATTTCTCAAGGATGTGACGCAAAGATTTTTAAGAATATATTCCTATCTCAAAGCACCATTTATACTGAAAATGTTCAGTTATCTTCACTTTCTTAAAAATAGCTTTATCAACCTTAGTTGAAGTACCATAATTTACGTAAAACATTTGTATGAAAAATAAAATGTATCTCTTGAACTTTCAACGAACAATCTGCGAAGTCCGCTACTGTCCGAATGACTTCGGCATAGTTTTTGGTAAACCGGAAGAGCAAGACAAGAGATTACTACAAAAAATTGTAATAGATAATGTTAAAGAACATAGTTTGTATGAAATACATTTGTTAAATATTTCCAAGATATTAGTTGTTACTTGTTTGATTTTTCAAATATTATACTTTTCAAGTGGTAAGTCCCTCTTCGGTTTTTCTCATAGTTATCTAAAGAGCATGGAATTTCAAAGCCCTAAAATAGTGATTCGTTTTCTAAAAAAATGACTAACGTTATAGTCTGCTATATCCTTATATTCAAAACGAAATATTTAAAATGTATTGGAAGTAGATCTAAATTAACAAGAAATAGATATATGGGTAAGATTTTGTAAGAATTATTTGTATAAGATTTGTTTACATGTTCGCATTTCACTGATTTCGCATATGGGAATTGTTTCACAATATTAACCCAAAACAGTCAGTTTAAATTTCCATTTTACCCACATGTAAATGTTAATTTTTACCATTGAATGTTAATTTATTAATAATAGTATATTTATAAATTCTGTTAAATAAATATTATTAATTTAATTACCGTAATACATTTCTATAATGTGCGAAACTTTGTGTGATTTGCTGTAATTTGTGTCATTATTTAAACACGCATTAGAAAATCCGAGCACACATTTTGGTATTTAAAAGAAGATTAATTACTTATTTCTGTACCCTAAAATCTATAGATATGTTGTACAGCTATGATTTGATTAAGCTTAAATGAACACTTTTACTTAATGCCATAGAAAATTTTAGATATATATCCAAAGTATTATTAAAAATCTAGCCAATTTTTTCCGATTATAAAATGTAATATTTTTAATTATTGAAACAGTTGTTTAAAATACAAATTTAGCGCTTTGCTTTTTACATTTTTTACCCCATAGACAATTTAGAGTATTTTAAAAAGTAATTAAAAACAATACAGATCCAAATGTATTAGATTTGTTTGAATGGAACGTTTTTAAATGAATAGTGAAAACATATTTAAAGAGAATACTTTATAAGTTACAAAATACTGCAAATTTGTGTATATTAACTTATCACAGAAATGGTTAAGGGCAAAGTTTGAAAAGAACGAACCAGAGATACTTATTTTGAAGTATTTACCCACACTAGTGCTTGGTTCACAAATTCCGATATGAAGTACTTAAGCACTTACCATGATTACACCTACGAGCCAGGGCTGGCTGGCAGGCAGAAGAGCAGATTTGCTTCCGCTCCTGATGCTAACGCCGCTCTGGTTGCAGTCTGGACGCGGTCACGGCGCAACTGAAGTTGGATCCGCTCTTACAACCAATCACGGGCTGCGAGATCGATCGGCGCTTGGATTCTGCGCTGCCTGTCGTAATCTATTTGGTGAGCGATAGATGGCAGTCAGTGGTGAGGGTACGTCCCGAGCATTGTATTGTTCACAGCAACAAGGTTCGATTACTGATCAGTATATCTTCACAAATTATTAATTTCTCTGTCCCCTCACCTATGGCAGAGGAACTATTTCATTCGATTTAGAATGTTACATCACTACTGAGGCTGCTTAACAAAATAACCTTATGTATAAAAGTAACACAACCGCATCTACATACCATCAAATGCAAGGAATGGAACTGAAAAAAAAAACTGACTTTATAAGTTAGTAATGTCAGTAACTTTACCTTTTTGAATAATTTATATATATTATTGAAAATTTAAATTCAAACTCATTTCCTGCACAATACATTTGTTTTATTTCTGCTTCCTTTTTACGACTTACACAACCTATTATTATATAGGTCAGCTTATGCGGATCTTTTGTGCATACCACCCCCTGGATGAGGTATGAGAATTTAATGATATTTGATGACTAAACCATTTCATAACTCAGCGATAGTGGCATAGTAATTCTTTTGGAGAACTCGGAAAGGAAAACGTCGTGATATCCCTAGAAACTCAATTTTATTTGGCTCTATAAAGCATGAACTAAAGGAACTGCTGAGGACTATAGGCCTTAGGCAGGGCAGCCGACACGATTCCAAGCTTAGTGACCCGGTTAGTTCATGATTTGCTGAGAGAAGGCCTCCCTCTGGCGGAATGGGGAACTCGACATACTCGAAGAAGGGTGTTATCGGATAAGTTTACAACAAACATGCATCTACGTCATGTGTATGACCTCCACCGCCACAGGAGAGCCCCTGAAGCATGAAAAGCGTAGTGAAATAATAGGTAATGAGGGAAGTAAAATTTGTGACAGCAGAGAAACCATTCCAGCGTTCACTTTGCTAAGCATAAAAAGCTAGGAAAAACCCGTAGTCAGAATGGAGGATCTCAGAAATTGAGCGCCTAACCTCCCAAATAAGAGTCTTGCCCCTTACCGCGGAGCCATCTTGCTACGTTTCATATAGATTAAATTTACCCTACAAATATTTTTAGATGCTATGAGTAGACACTGAAAAAGCCCTTTCGTATACCGTCTTTGGATCTTGGAACCTCCTTAATGTGATATTCGTCATCCACGCAACACGAGATGGACATGATTTTTTCACCATACATGTAATTGTAAAAGTTTCATATTAAATGTGTTAATCTATAAGATAAAATTATCTCATAAAATTTACATAATTACCCAAATTATTTTAGAAGAGTAAATGCAAATTGTAAATCAAAATTACAGTTGGAAATTTCATCACACAAACAAAATTCACTGCTCTTATTTAAATTTGGAAGGCTTTAGTTGTGGCGTTCGAAAAACAAGTTAGGCTCGTTATTCGGGAATAAAGTTGTGCCAAAACGTTGTTTAAATAATGCAGCATTTTTTGCAATAAAAGTAAACTTTTTTATGAAAAAACTTTGGGTTAGGGTTAGGATTGCGGTACGGAGGGGATTCGGCACTGCGACCAGTCTTGATCTAATGATGCCTCCAAGTGGGGAATCCTCGGGAGGAAGGGTGAGGCGAAAGGAGACAGAGGGTGGCCGTACCAATGAGCCATGACAGTGCGAAGGGCAGGGTCCCTACATTTTACATAGATAGGACCCTCCCTGGTAAGCCAGGTCAACGGACATTTTCCCCTACTGTGATTCAGGAAAGGTTCCAACAGCCGGTTCGGAGATCGGCAACCGACCTACCCGAGTAGGAATGAAAATACCTATGTACCAAAAATCCAGTCATCACTGCCTCATATATCTGGAACATAGTGTGGAGTAGCCTATTTTTCAGGGCCGGGGACACAGCAACACTCACCAGTATCAATGCAACAACACAAGGTAGCCAAATAGCTACATTCTCCGAAGTGTAATAAAATACTTCACGACAATGACCGCAATCATTTGTACGGTAAACATAGCATAACATAAGTAGTTTTAATCTAAAATATTTATTATTTTTTACACTCCACAGGATCACTCTTGCAGTGCACAGGCAGGGTGTCTACCGTTGGCGCGGGCGATCCGGTTTGGATTCCTATTTGGGAGGTCTGGTCTGCGGTGAACTGAGCCTCATAATGCCAATTCATTAGCTATTCTGATGGAAAGGTAGCGTACTTAAAAATTTAAGTAGTCACCTCACGGTCGGGGCAGTCACGCTGACCTCAACTACCCCCATGTTGCACTTCGTAGGATCCAACATCCGAGAGATAAGTGTACCCTCTGAATAGGGGAGACTAGTAACTACGCATTATATTCCATAGCATAACTTTTATTAACAGTATTCACAACTATTTAACCAACGTTCCGGCTGGAGGATGTCAAGATGCTGACCACATCTCCTCCCCGTATCGGATGGATGATCGCCCACCTCTGACTTGCGTAAGTGGGCGTGAGGCCGGCAGTCAGATTGGTAGGCCTTGGCCCAATTAGGGCTGTCGTGCCAGGATTTATTGAAGTGAAAACATCTTTAGGCGCGCTTAGCACTTTTTGTGGGTAGTGAATTAAACTGAGCCGTCACGCTTGAATATTTGACGCTCATTCGGGTGAAGTAGGCTCGAGTCGGCTCAATCCGAACTAACCCCCCTCCGCCTACACCCATTCGTTATTTTTTAATCTTATGTTGTCCATACCACTATACTCGTAGATTTCCTGTTGCACTCAATAGCGTATCAACAACACGCATCCACGTATGTTTTAACATATTTCAAATACTATGAAAAATTCAGAAACTCTACAGGAGTTTCATTAAAAAAATAATTGTCTTAGGGCCGTACTTACAAACGTCTGTCAAGTGCCGGTAACCGATCCGGTCAGATAACCTTCTGTCATTTAACAAGTCGACAACATGTCAAATTCCACTTTAAACAATAATAATAGTCAAAAGGAGCAGATAATATCACCGAAGTTCGGTATTTGGATAATTAAGACCATAATAACGAAAACTAAAACGAGTGTGCTAATTGGAAATAAAAAGTGTTAGGAATTCGTGAAATAGATGTTTCATTTAAGAACTGGTTAATTTTATAGACAATTTCTCTTTATTGTAAGTAGTAAAACGCAAAAAATCGATAAATTAAATGTTATAACACGTAAATAGTAAAATTATCACGTATTAAAATGACGTTTTGCGTTTATTTTCATTTACAACTTATAGGTTATGTTTTCCCACAAACTGAAAGACCGACCGAGGGTCAAAAGATTTGATACATAAATTTGATTTTTTATAGAAAAAATATTTAAATATATATTATTTAGTTTGGAAAATAAACATTTAAAGACAAAAAACGGGACAAAAACATTGAACAAAAACATTTGAATTGAATTGAAAATGTATTAATATCAGTATCAATTGTGATAAAACGTTTGAAATGAATATGACACCTACCAAATATGTATGAAAATATGTACGAACGTGTAATAATATGGAATAATGAGTATATGTACGGATATGTAAAATGTGTAAAATGTATACGTAACCAAACATTTCCGAATATTAAAAAAATATGCAAATAAGCAAATGAATATCATATAATTATGTTATAAGATATGTATGAACTTGTATTTTTATTAAAAATAAAAATTCAATGAAATATGTGTATCAGCAAGAAACAAAATATGAACAATTATTGTGAAATAGCATGTATTTTAATATAAAAATAAATGTAAAACAGTATATTGTGTGATTTTATTTTACTTCCTTTATACATCCTTTCTGTATAACTCTCTTCGCATGTTCACAAGTCCGTGGTCATTCAGTTTTTTTCAGAGTATTTTCATTTGCGAGCACACTTAGTGTAAGCCATGAAATGTTTAGCTCGCAACTGGCCTCTTTGCGCAGGAATGAGTGTCAACATTACAGTTTTGAAAATAATTTTTAGAATAATTTGTAATGAATAGTTATTAACTTTTCACTTCTGTCGTGTGGTATTAAGCACACACATTTTTTTTATTATTCACAACTCTTTAGCTGATTTTACTTATTCAACCTTTTAAAAGCAAATTTTTAATTTAAACAATTAATCTGTGTCACATGGCACGGTAAGATTTTTAAATAATAAACTAAATGTGCCGACACTCTAAGAAAATTTTGACCAAAAACTGTAGCTATTTGGGGAGTGGCTATGAAATATTCATTGAAGGAGAAGTCATAAACATGCATATCCTTTTGCTGCATTAAACTATTTTCCTAATATATATATATATATATATATATATATATATATGTGTGTGTGTGGGTGTGTGTGTGTGTGTGTGTGTGTGTGTGTGTGTGTGTGTGTGTGTGTGTGTGTGTGTGTGTGATGGTGTGCTTTTTGGTCTTTAGCTTACCTTAATTTACAACTGGTGGTTAAATATATTTCCAGACATGAGTAACACCCATTTAGCGCAACAGCATAGCTCAAAAATAAAAAATCCAAACAGACCAAACTTGATGTATGATTTCAATAGTTTCCAAAGATTCAACGACGAAGCTTTTCAAGAAAAACTCCTCACCCAAGGTATTCTATATATGGAAGAATTTTAGATAAATTATATCTTCACAACGTAACGATTTTAATTAAAATGCATATACTTAGTATATTCACACGGCAAATAAAGTGTATATGTTGAATATTGTGGGCATTTCCTGAGAAGAAATGTATAAAGTTGTATAACGTGTAAACTATAAACGATAGAAACTTTTGACCAGAATTTCCGTGACAAACGATTTTGTTTTTCTCACAATTGCTAACACTTCCATTTGCTGTGCATCATTTGCTGTGGTCCCAAAACTTGGGAGTGTGTCCAATGTCTGAAATACAAATACACGCTTAATTCGCTCGCTTGCGTTCCTTATCCATTCGATAGTTGAGTATATAAGCTTGGGTTACTGATTCCTGAGAGGTTAGGTTAGATTCATTTTTATCAGCAAACTGGTCACCATAGCGCATGCTCAATTTACTCGCATATGTTCGTTAATGTTGCTTAAAATTGACTATTTGTATAAGATTAGTTGCCTCAATCATGATCATTTACGTTTATTTTATGTACATATAAGCTTTGTTAAATCCTTGTCCTAGCAACATGTTTTACTTAAACCACTGCTTAATTAACCCGGATTATCATACAGGATACTGTCTAATGTGATATCCTACCTATATGGGAGAGAAGCCTTAATTATTACTTCTAACGACATACAGATACTATGAAATTTCAAGCTCACTATGAGCATACCTACTAGTCTTTAACAACTACCTATTTCGTTTCCTATAATTACTCTTTTACCCACAAGAAAATTGAAATATGGAATTAAATTTTTTTCTACAAAGGTTTATTCCCTTTGTAATAAGTCATACAATTTTATAAAAGTAATCTGTAGAAGATATGTAAAAGTTAAACATATTTAGTTAATTTAAAACAATAAGTCAGAAAATAATAAATAAAGCAGAAGGTAAATCAATAAATCAAAAACAAAATATGAGCATACCAAATACTTTCACAATCGATTATCATTACTGTGCGGAGACATAAAATATGTTTGACTCCCAGTCTTTATGGTTATCAAAAGCACCGCTTAGGCTTCCCATAGGTGCCACATCTGTAGCAATACCACCATCACCATCAGAACACACACAATGTTTCTGGATTAACCACAGCCTGGTATATTCAGGAAACCTTCTCTCGTATTATAACCACCAGCATCAGTGCCATCAGCCACAGAAATCTGAAGATATGTACTTGAAGTTGCCGACAGAAACTTCTCAACACCATCAACAGAGTACTGGAAGTGAAGTCCATCACCAACAGCAATCCGGCGCTGAACTCTGGGATTGCACCACCACCGCTCTTCGACAGCTGATATTCCTCAACACTGTTATTTCTCCTCCAATTATTGAACAGGAATCGAGGTCTTCAGCTGGCTCAAATGACATCCAAAGGCCACCGCCCAAGCATACCTGTGGATGTGCTAACACCCGGCCATGTCATGCAAATTTTCCTCCAACAGCTCCTACATCATACCCAGAGTTTTATCTCCATTTTCTTCTGATGGTCTCAAATTTTTAAACCAGGCCAATGTGGGTAGCTCAGATTCCGCATGGAAAGAAAATTATGTAAAACTTGAATCTAGTTCAGAGTTTTTGGGAATGTACAAAATCAAACTCCACTAAAAACCATCTCAACTTAAATGGAGTTCAGAGAAAACTAAGGAATCAATAACTTGGTTGCTAGGGTTACAGAGTAGTTATATAAAAGGAACAACACAAAGAATATTTAATATGCAGGTTTATGTGACTATTGTTCACACAGGAAACGCATAAGTGTTAGCTGAAAATTGAAATATAGTATTCAATAAAATGTTACAAGAATAATAAAGCTCACTTTATATAATGAAGCAGCGCGGATGCACTTTCGTATAAGTGAATCGCACGCGCTCTTAATACATACGTATATAGAGCATTCCTTTATAGAAATAGCTAAAAAATACGCATAATGAACACAAATTCACACTCGGTAACATAACATTTAAATGCATTAATCACAATTATAGGGATTCTAGTTTCAAGCAAACGAGTAATACGCAGACATCACATAAATTCCATCCGAGGCATCATAGGAGTATTTCTACTGCGTCCATCCGCTGCGAATGTTTGCATTCCAAACATAGTGGAGGCTACGCTGTGCTGTCAACACTTCGAAGAAAATGGTTTCTGATTCACAGAGCTTGGATTTTATTTAGTTTCTTATATCTTATACTATTATATGATAATAATTAGAGTATACATATAATGACATGTCGGAAAATTAAGAAGATATTAAATATTTTAAAATAGAGATATGCTTTTTTAACACCAGAGGCTCTACTCCCATTAGTCCTGGACCCGTAGGACCAAGGACTCGGGCCTAGAGCGATTTAAAACTCCAGGGTTCTTTCCATGGGGCAATACCTTAAGTCTAAGAGGCCCTCCCCACCTATCGACTACTAGGTCAAGACGGGTGGTAGAGATATGCTTATAAATCATTAAAAAGGTTATAAAGTTTTAATATTAATTTTTGAAGGCTTTTGAAATGAAAAGCGAACAAAATTATTCTAAGTAAAATCTTCGTTGCAAGAGGGTAAGATTTTCCATTGCACACATAGAATATGCTCGAGTAAAATATCAAATCGGGCTATCGTTTCACAAAATGTTATATACGTATCTCTTATTGTTTTAATTAAAAATATGTTGTTTACGTGCCAAGAAGATTCCGCATTTGGGATCTGCGTGGTTCTACCCCCCTCCCATACGACTGCCCTCGCTGTCTGAGGTTTTCTTCCACCGATTTTACTGAGTTTGAAATGCTGGAGAGGCGCCCTAAACTTGGAACTGTACATTTCCTTCCCAATATCCCCTACCCAATTACCATTTTGTTTCACATATTATACAGTGTCCACCGCCTATAACACGGTGCTGGGGTGGGTTTTCTCCGGGGCCTCCGGTTTCCCCCGCCAACTCATTTCATCGGTGCTCCGTCTTGATCTCATGTTTTATCAGTGTCACCACCGGCGGTGCCGTATGTAGTAAAAGCGGGCGTTAAACACTACACAGAGAGACCGCCTGTGATGCCATATAAAGTGGGCCAAACATACTTTTTATGGTCCCATAAATACTCGGAGTATTTAAATTTATGTAGATTCTTACTTCTGTTATATTTTTCTGTTATACTGATGAAACGTATCCTGCACAGTGGTGCAGTGGGCTAGAGCGTCCTACTTTAGTTCTCTGCCACGGAAAGCTCCCGGGCTCGGTTCCGCCCTTGGGGGTGTGTAGATTTTAAGTTCCGTGTGTAGGACCGGTGCCCCCTCAGCATTGTGAAGAAATTGAGGAACTACGCTAGGTAGCGAATCCTAGTATGGGAAGCCAACTTTCCAGCTGGAAGGGCCGCGCTGCTGACCACATCTCCTCCCCGCATCGGTTGGATGATCGCCCACCTCTGTCTTGTGCATGTGGGCGTGAGGCCAGCAGTCCGGTTGGTAGGCTCAGGCCCGGCACGGGCTCTTCACCCCGTAAAGAAGAATACTAATAATCCATCCTAAATAGTCAGGATACTATTTATACCCTTATGGACCAGGATTTTAGTGTGATATTATGACGTTTATGATTAAAAGGTATGAAATATTTTATTATTATTATTATTATTATTATTATTATTATTATTATTATTATTATTATTATTATTATTATTATTATTATTATTATTATTATTATTATTATTATTATTATTATTATTATTATTATTATTATTATTATTATTATTATTATTATTATTATTATTATTATTATTATTATTATTATTATTATTATTATTATTATTATTATTATTATTATTATTATTATTATTATTATTATTATTATTATTATTATTATTATTATTATTATTATTATTATTATTATTATTATTATTATTATTATTATTATTATTATTATTATTATTATTATTATTATTATTATTATTATTATTATTATTATTATTATTATTATTATTATTATTATTATTATTATTATTATTATTATTATTATTATTATTATTATTATTATTATTATTATTATTATTATTATTATTATTATTATTATTATTATTATTATTATTATTATTATTATTATTATTATTATTATTATTATTATTATTATTATTATTATTATTATTATTATTATTATTATTATTATTATTATTATTATTATTATTATTATTATTATTATTATTATTATTATTATTATTATTATTATTATTATTATTATTATTTTACCATGATCATTACCTTTAAAGAATAGTTGAAACATACATATTATTGCTAATCATATAATTGCTAATAATTTGCACACGTCTGTATATGATTCTACCTTCTGAAGAGAAGATGTAATTCCCCGAGATCTCATTTTATTTGTCTGGCCAGAGTTAAAATAGAAATAAAAAAGAGGGGAGAATGACTGCTATTGTTAATTTCTGTACTGCTCATTTAGAGCAAGGAAGAAGTGTTGCGTTACACCTTAAAATTCAATACCAAAATTTAATGGAGATATACGCTTTAAGACTCTCTGTATAAAAATAGCACATTTTCGGAAAAGACCTCTCTCTCTCTCTCTCTCTCTCTCTCTCTCTCTCTCTCTCTCTCTCTCTCTCTCAGCATAATATATCAAAAACAAAGGGTTAACTAAACAAATTGACATTTATTTCAACATCTTACAGGGATACTACATGAAGACTTTTAAGAAAATCTGTACATCTCAAAAAAAAGGAAAGCCTTTTATATTTCATTTCATTAAAAATAGCTCTAATTTTCATTTAGATTAAAATACGGCACATTTAAGATACTTTCAAGATAAATTAAATGAATATCTCGAATTTTATGGAATAAACTTTGCAGTCTTCATTCTGGGCCACTTTTGCATAACTAATAAGCTCTAAGAGATAGAATCTTACTACTAAAAATATTAATACTCTGAAAAACAAATAATTTATCAGTTTTATTGTGGAGATAACTATTTTAAAAGTATTACTTGATTGGTTTGGATTTTCAAATAGTTACGTACACTATTCCCAAATGGTAAGTCATTATTGTTTTTTCTTCTCTGTTTCCGGACCATGTAAAGAGAATGGAAGCCATCAATAATGGCTAGATTTTAAATGATTTAACTGTAAGTTAAGTTTATTGAGTTCCTCCCGTTCCTATTGTATCGATAAGGAAATATACAATAAAACAATTTCTATAAAATATTATCTCGATCATCATGTAGTAACCGTGCGGAATGGCTCAGGCGGTTTTGTCTGTGGCCCACATTCGGGAAGCACGGGTTCGATTGCCGTGGCTGACCTACCTGACCCGTGGTTTTTTTGGGTTTTCCCGGGTCGCCAGACGAATGTTGACTAGATTATATCTCCTGAATTTCCTGTCCCTCCATTTCACCTCCAATATCATTTCACATCATCTCACATCTGGTGGTATCTTTCAGGGTAGAAGTGTTAGCGAGAGTCTCGGCGCTGCATGGCAGGATGACATGCTCTGAGTGAACACTTTCTCCTCCGGTAGAACGGCCTCGGTTCTCCGAGCCGGCCTAGTGGACCGTTTCAAAAACGCGGCTGGCGGGCTGCGGTTGTACAAGCCTGCCTGGCATCTTCCTTGTCCTGCGGGGGGCGGCCTCCGGTCTCCAAACCGGCCTCGTGACTGTTTCGGGGCCACGGTAGGTGGGATGGCGGTTGTCTTGGACCGCCGCGAAGTTTCTATCTAGTAAAGTATAGGGAACCCACCCTCTGTGCTGTAGTGACTCCTTGGGGTCTGTTCTCCTCTCACCTCATCCTTCCTCCCGTGTGTGCCCCACTTGGGGACATAGGTACAAAAGATAAGTCTGATCGAGGTGACGAATCCCCTCCGTACAATCCTATCCAATCCAATCATGTAAGTAGTAGGTACACGTAGAAGAATGTGCGTATTTAAAAAGTTTGTTCAAGATCGAATGGAGAAAGTTGAGATATTTTTCATACCGAAAAATGTACCCAGCCAACATCCAACGTGCCGCATCCAGACAGGTACAGATGAAGTAGAAATTTTATTTTAATTACTGTTGTAACTATTTCATTCATGCTATGGATATTCGATAAAATTAAAAAATATGTCATATCTAGAATGTCGACAAATAATGCACGGTTATCTATAATATACTTGTTAAGATGCACTTTTATCAGATAAAACATCAAAACGTAATAGGATTAGTTTTAGCGATTAATTGGCTAGGTCATTCATCTCACTTTTTTATTTGTTCCCACCCTTAACTGCAATGCGCATATCGGCGTTCGTTCTCTTTTGGAACATATCGAAGGAGTTAACTCGTATTTGTTGGGCTTTAATCATCGGATCACGCACACATTCTCACTCTCATTCATACTTCCAAACTTTCAGATGAGGAATTATCTTGGTCGGAGAAAAATCCCCACCGCCACCGTCGGGAATCGAATCCGCGACCCCTATCACGGCAGGTAGGCGCTCTACCGACTGAGCTACGGGGCCAATCTTCCTATCACTGGTTGACACTAAAGGGAACGGAATCATACTACCTCAACATCCACTTTAGTCCGGTTCACTTTAGTGTGTATCACCAGAAGCCTGCAGATTCCTAAAATTTTCAGCTCTTAATCATTGAAAGTTCAAAAGAGTATATTTCTAAATGAATTATGTTAGTGAAAAAGTGTCTTGATTATACTGTGACTTTGTGGGTTCGTAGAATTTAAAGTCCAACTGCACAAACGCAAAATGTTCTTTATTTCCACCAAATTACAGTTGGTACACTTGCCGATTACATAGAATTACGTAGCGCACACAATTACAATCTACCAGTTCGTCTTCACAGGTCCACTCCACACTCACAATTACATACCACTCCCCTGATAGACGTACGCAGTCTTCCAGTCCGTTCGCTAGCACGGCGCTCTTCACTGCTGCTCGCCAAGAACTGAACTGACTCGTCCACTGCAGCCCTTATATAGGAAGATCGCTGTTTCTGGAAGCTTCGCAGCTCGGAAAATCATCCCGACTGCTCCAGACGTCAGGGGGAGGGGAAAGAGACGGCAGAGTGGCCCGCGATACCCTCCCAACCATTCCTTCAGTTAGCGCCACAAGATAAATGGGTAGGCGTTATTGAATGTCTCCTGTCCCCTACTCAGCTGTCAGTTGGTCGTGTCTTCCGATAATTGGGTGACAATACTCACATTTTAGTTTAACTCAATTTTGATTAAAACATTTTTTTCGTCCGCACTGTCGACAGTATTGGTTAGGTTACTGTAACATATTTTTAATTCACTTAGTATTTAATGCACTTAGTATTATTATAGCTGACACAATGACGCTGTGATTTCAAACAGCACAAGTAAAATATTAATTATTACTTATATAATGTATATTTTATTCATGGAATTGCCTTAGTAAACCTTATTCGACGTTAGGAACTTCCTAATCCCTTATAGTATCATTTATGATAACAGACAATCGAACGTGTTTCCCATTTTTCAAAGAGTTTCTGACTTTTAACGATGATTGCAACTACCGTATAGATTATTTCTCATAGTTGATTTTTTAATTTGCCACAGATATGTCACAGTAAATTCTAATGTATATGATGGCATCTTTACCATGTTCATAACAGACGTGATAAAATAAACTGCCCAACAGGTATTTAAAGCTTTAATTCAGCGGCCAATAATTAACTTTTTTCTTTTGAAATTTCAGGAAAATTATAGAAGCTTTGAATATTCTTCTTAGAGCGCTTCTTATAATATATGCCATTTTCTGAAAATTTCATCATGTTTTCTTCCCTGGAATGGAAGTTCCATTTATTGCCAGTGTGCCACATAAATTATAACTTTAGAATTCCACCACAAACTATTAGCACTTTATTAGGTTTGGATATCCATAAAGATCTATGGACTGTTTTTATTTGTGAGACCAAATCTTTCTCTGTATCAATAGAATTAAATATTATCAATATTTTTGAATAATTTGTTTTATTTCTAATGGATACCAGGCAGTACGAATCATTAATGATAGCTCGGACGAACATGAAGTCCTTGGGGAAGAAAGTTAACTGGCTGAGTGGAATTCTTCGTAACGTCTAGACAATTCTGAGATTCAATAATAACTGAACGCGCGCCCCCATATGTGCTCGTGCAGATTTGCCACGTGGGAGGGCAGCGTTGCTTAACGCTTCCCTTGTAGGCTAGGCTGGTTACGCGAATGGCATTCCTTTGATCGCCGATTTTCGAAAGGCATCCGATCTTTAATGTTGAGAAGAAACAGGCACCTGTCATTTCTCTCTATCGCTCTGTATTCAAAGCGTCCAAGTTCATCTGAATTCCCGGAGTGCACAGAAAGATATCTCGTCGGAATGAAGCAAAGGTAGGCGGGTGTGAAAGTTCCCAGGGTGAATGCACAGCAAAGAGAGCAGTATATGGGGTTCTCACCCTTTCTATCGCGTTCCGTTCCTGTCTTCCATACCAAGGGCCCCAGGCAGCTATCTATTGCCATGCGATGTTTCAACAGCAATGCATTTGTACAATGCTCTGTTCAGAGCGTTTCCTTTTATGATCAAATGTATTGAGTAAGTGAATGAATACATTTGCCTTAGCACTGTACGGGCCAATCTATTTATAATAGCTATTTACATATCAAGAACACAAAATAAGCGATTAACGGCTCATACCAAATAAGGTATGAATGCAGCAAAGGTTTAGCTACGTGGTGCGTATGCTTATTATTAGTAAAAGTTCTGTAACTTACATCAAATAAAATAAACACGCGTGATTTAAGTAATTTATAACTATAAAGGGCATAGTGAGTCACTTGATGACCTATTTTCAAATACGGCAGTATGATGTTGTTAACCATACTGATGCCTCCTGCGAAGTATTGACCATAATAATACGACGTGTGGATGTAAGGTAGGGGCATAAATATCGCCCATTTAAGGAAATGTTTAAAACATGTGCGTCATGCTCATCACATTATCCCGAAATTAGCACCCAATTTCCATTATATATTCAGCTATCCCATCGCACTCTAATCACCTTATTTTTGAGGCGCTTAGTCGCTAAAATAAAAAGTAAAGATAAGTACATTTTTAAAATTTAAAAAGTTTTTCCTAATATCACCCACCATATCAAATGATCAAAACGTTTAAGAAACCTCAAAGAAGATTTATTTTTATCGTTTGCTCTTGCTACAAGTCACTACAAACACGAAAAGTAAGGGAAACGTCGTAACATAAACGAGGTTTTACATTTGTAAAACTAAGAGTTGGTTCTACATCAAAATAAAAAAAAATTGAAACATCAATAGTAAAACCCAAGAGTGAGTTTTTGATGCTACTTAATTACAATAATCTATTATGACAACGAGGATGTAACTTTGTTTAGCGGTAAACCTAGTTTATATATGCTAAAATACTATCAGAGGTCCACGAAAATCGCAAAAACACTTTTTTCCTTACTTTGTTCTTTCTGGGATTACAAGCTTCCTGTAACCATTTGAAACAATTGACACATTATATCCACTGTTCTATGTTTATCATTAGAATAGCATCTATTACAGATTGACATTCGGTATTGTCACTATCACAGCAGTTACTGTCGTTATCATCGGCTGAGACTTAAGTAGGCTCTTTTATTTCAA
>CM060948.1:228543192-228558192 GCA_030765055.1 Mantis religiosa
AGAAGATGAAACAAATGAAGACCGAATTAACGACGAAGACGGAGGCGGCAAATAACAACCTGGCCGCGGAACTGGAAGCGGCAAAGTTTGAAGAGCAGTTGACCGGCGTAAGGTTTGACGTTGCGGAGCTGGGCAAGCGGATGGGTCAAGTGGACGAGCGCCTTAACGATTTAGAGGGAAAGGCCAACAATAATGCCAAGTCCCTGAACGCCATGGCGGAAGACGTCGAAGACCGTGCAAACCACGTAAACAAACTGGAGGGAAAGGTCGACAGCAACACAAAGTCCCTGAACGGCATGATGGAGGACGTCGTCGGCAGGAGGTTGAAGGATTTAAAGGTCGACGCGCCGGGACGCGACACAACATCTGTGCGCGTCAAAGTTCCTAAATACGACGGAGCGACAACTTTCGAAGCCTTCCACCGCCAGTTCGACGCAGTGGCCAAGAGCAACAAATGGTCACCAGAGGAAGAGGCCACACTGCTAATAGCCAGCCTCCAAGGACGGGCCGCAAAAGTTATGAACGCGGTCCAGAGAGCAGCGGCTCCAAAGGACCTCTGGGAGGCCCTGGAGAATCGCTTTGGAAACCACCGCTTAGCCGCAGCGTACCGCAGTGAGCTGAAGTCAAGGTTACAGCAGCCAGGGAAGACGCTGCAGGAGTTCACCCTGGTAATCGAGCAGATGGCCAGCAAAGCCCTAGTCGACCTTCCACCAGAGTTCGTATCTCGAGAGGCTGTTTACACACTTGACGACGGAGTACGAGACACGGAGATTCGTCAGCGCCTAATGCTCGGCGATTACAAAAACATCCACGAGGCGCTAACGGCAGCATTAAGGATGGAGGCGGCCAAGGTGACAGCTATCCCGACGTCGAGAACGAGGGCTATCCGCTACACCGGAGCGAGAAGACCAGCCCAGGGGCGCTGGTGAAGACCTAGTGGCCTATGTTGGGGGTGTGGACAGCCGGGACACCTAGAGAAAGATTGCCGACAGAAGGAAGAGAAGCCGGAAGGCCCGTCGTGGAGAGGGGTACGTCGGTGCCATCACCACAATCCCCTCGAGCGATACTGCGCCCCGTCAGCCGGCGTATGGATGACAGCCTCATCGCGGACGGTTGGAAAACAGGAAAGCCGTGCCTCGTGCTGGTGGACACCGGGGCGGCCGTGACCACCATCAGACCTGACGTGGCCAAGGGTTTGCCGACGAGGAAGCAGAGCCGACCATACCAGCTTGTGACGGCATCGGGCGACACCTTGCCTGTGGAGAAGGAGACCCTACTGAAGTTAACCTTGCGAAGGAGTGCCGTACGTCTGTGAGTGTTTGTCGCGAAGGTGGCTGAGGAGGTTATACTGGGATTGGATGCCCTCAGGAGCCACGAGGCGACGGTCGACGTCGGCAGGAAGTTCCTGCGGCTCAATGGAGAAGAGGTTATACTCCAGTAGCCCGAAGAGCGCCATGGAATTTGCAGGGTCGTCCAGAAGGAAGACGTGATTGTTTCCCGCGAGAAGCGAGGTGGTGGTGACGGCGCGACTGGAAGGCCAGCGGACGAAGAACATGATGCTTGTCCAGAAGACGACTGTGCATGGACCCTGTGTAGCCAGGAAATTATTGCCGTACCTAGAGGAGGTGCCAGTGAGGCTGCTCAACTTGGAAGGCTTACTGGAGAGGGCGGCGGACCACCTGACTGCAGAATAGCTGGTGAAAGTTCGACAACTGCTGAGGAGACACCAGCGCGTCTTCAGCCGAGGCGACAGTGACTACGGCCTAATGGACCGCGTGCTCCACAGCATCGACACCGGAGGTGCCCGGCCTATTCGGCAACCACCTAACCATGTTTCGCTGGCGAAACAAGCGGCGGTATGGGATATGGTAGATGACATATAATCCAGGGGAGTGAGTGAAGAATCTGACAGCCCACAGTGTTCCCCTGTAGTTCTGGTACAAAGAAGAACGGCGAGCAACGCTTCTGCGCGGACTACAGGAAGCTGAACGCCGTCCCCCGAAGGGACTGTTTCCCCTTACCTCGGATTGACGACACCCTGGACACGCTAGCTGTTGCACAGTGGTTCTCGACCCCGGACCTGAAGTCGGTTTACTGGCAGGTGGCTCTAGACCCAAGAGACAAGGAAAAGACTGCATTCTCGACAGGCCAAGGTCTTTGGCATTTCACAGTTATGCCCTTTGGCATTTGCAACGTACCAGCTACCTTCCAACGCCCAATGGAATCAGCGATGAGAGGCCTGACCTATGACGCCTGCCTGCTATATCTGGACGACATCATCATCATCGGTAAGACTTTTGAAGACTATCTCGAGAATCTGAACAAGGAGCTAGAGAGACTGTAGGTGACCAATTTAAAGGTAAATGCAAAGAAGTGCCAAGGAGCTGAACTACTTGGGCCACATAGTCTCACCAACCGGAGTGGCCACAGACCCGGAGAAGACCCAGGCTGTGAGACATTGACCTCGGCCAAAGGATAAGAGAGATTTGCGCAGTTTCCTAGGGCTGTGCAGTTATTACCGTCGTTTTATCAAGGGATTCTCCAACATCGATAAACCCCCCACACTCCTGACTGAAGCACACCGGCACTAAGTGTGGATGGAGGACGCCGAAGACTCTTTCCAGCACCTGAAGAAGACACTGTGCAGTGCCCCCATTTTTGGATTCCCACAACCAGGTAGCCCCTTGTGGACACCGACGCCAGCGACCATTTCATTGGAGGTGTACTATCGCAAGTCCAGGATGGCCACGAGCGGGGGCCATGGCAGAGAAGAGGTACTGCGTCACCCAACGAGAGTTATTGGCGGTGGTAAAGACCTTGGAGTACTTCCGCAAATACCTGTATGGTCAGTCCTTCCACATGAGGACTGACCACGCAGCTCTAACATGGCTACTGAGCTTTAGAAACCTGGAAGGCCAGTCAGCACGTTGGGTCCAGTGGCTGCAAGAGAACTACTTCACCTCTGAACATCGTAGCACGGCACACGGTAACGCAGACGCTATGTCCCGAAGACCCTATCCAGAAGAGTGCGGCCAATGCACAAGAGTGGAAGAGATGTAGCGTGCCGCAGCTGTCCGAGTGGTCACGGCAGTTCCTGCGGATGGCTGGAAAAGTGCAGGCTTGAGGAGGGAGCAACTGGCGGGCGAAGACTTGGGACCACTCTTGAGAGAAGTGGAGGCAGGCACAAGACCAAGCTGGGAGGACATCGCACCGAGGAGCGCCACCTACAAGTCGTACTGGGGCCAATGGAACTCACTGAAGACCAGGGAGGGCGTGCTGTTCCGGGTTTAGCCCAGAGGTTCTACTCCCGTTAGTCCTGAACCCGTAGGAACAGGACCCGGGCCTCCTTCGACCAGGGAGTTATCCGAGCTGTCCCAAAGGGCGCTTGGCATCCTCCGTGGGGCTTTCCATGGGACAAGATCTAGAGACTAACAAGCCGCCCCATCTGGTCCCATGGACTCAAGACGGGATGGAAGTGGATACGCCACTTACGCGCGTCAACACTCAAGGTAAAGACTACCGAATAACCTCGGTGGGGCCGCCTGGTGATCTAGCACACCTTCTACTAGCTTTGCAGGCTAGTATCCGGGAGAATTAACGGCTTCCCTCAACCCCGTCCGAAGACGTACCCGATTCCCACGGGTTTCGGGAACACACTGCCCGCTCGAGTCCATCCCAATCCGAACAACTCCCGAAGGAGGGGCTCGGCTGTTCGGCCCGAGGTTCCTCTAGTAACGTCAGAGGTACCACGAGTGCTAAGGGTCCGCAGCGTCCGCACTTTGGCAGCTGAAAGGATCCCTTCCCCTACGGGGCTGTTCCGGGTATGGGAATCGGCTATTGGGAAGACGCAGAGAAAACAGTCGGTACTTCCCCAAAGTAAGGTCGCGGAAGTCTTGGAGGAAGTGCACGCCGGTACTTCAGGAGGACACCTGGGAGCAAACCGAACGATCGGCAAAATCCGACACCGCTACTACTGGCTGAGGCTCCGAGCAGACGCTGAAAGATGGTGTCCTCAATGTCAGTTGTGCGCGACGAGTCACGGCCCCCAGACTCGGAGCCGGGGTCGCATGCAGCAGTACAACGTCGGAGCGCCATTCAAAAGGATTACCGTCGACATAGCTGGACCATTCCCAGTGTCCGACCGTGGCAACAAGTACCTGATGGTGTTCGTGGACTACTTCACCAAGTGGCCGGAGGTGTATGCCATCCCAAACCTGGGGCCCGCCTCGATAGCGTAGATGTAGCATGTCTGCCTCACGTTCAAGAGGTCCCGAGTTCGAATCTAGGTCAGGGTGACTTACATGGATAAGGTTTTTCCGGGGTTTTCCCTTATCCTTCAAGACGAATGTCGAGCAGCTCTGAGCTCCGTGGACCCTGGACTCATTTGAGCATCATTTCCCCCAATTCATTCACCGTCCGATATGACTTAACGTTGCAGGACGTAAATTACAACAAAAAAATCCCGAACCTGGAGGCAAAGACAGTCACAGCCTGCCTTGTGGAGCAAGTGTTCTGCCGATTTGGGGTGCCGTTAGAGCTCCACAGCGACCAGGGCACCAATTTTGAGTCCAACCTAATGAAGGAGGCATTATAAAGTCTTGGGTTGAACAAGACCCGCACAACACCCCTACATCACCAGTCAGATGACACGGTGGAGAGATACATCAAGACCTTGGAAGAACACCTGAGGAGGGTCGTGGCCAGTCATCAACGAGACTGGGACGGCAAGGTGCCACTGTTCTTGCTGGTCTACCGCTCGTCTACGCACGACACCACTGGGATAACGCCAGCCAGCTTAATGTTCGGCCGAGGGTTACGCCTCCCTTGTGATCTGGCTTTTGGAAGCCCCCCGGACTCAAAACAGCCAGCAGCCGAGTATGTGGAGAACCTGGTGGACCATCTCCACGACATGCATGAGATGGCTCGTCAAAACATCCAGAAGGCGAGCGACCGCATGAAGACCCGATACGACAGGCAAGCCAACAGCCAAGGGTTCCAGAATGGTGACCTAGTCTGGTTGTACCGCCCTACCCGGACCAAGGGACGATGCCCGAAGCTCCAGCAGCCATGGCAAGAATCGTAACGGGTGTTGAAGAGGATTAACGACGTCGTCTACCGCATTCAGAAGGTGCCACGAGGGAAGATGTTGGTGATACACCTAGATCGTTTGGCCCGTTACGGAAGTGCTGTTCGGGACGACCAGCCTTGAGGAGGTAGCAATGTCGCCAGGCCATTGTTGATTGAGGTGGCAAGGCATTCAAAAGAATGCGTAGTGCAGTGTGAAGAGAAAAGCTCGCCGAAACGGCGGGGTGGAAGGAGACGAATTTTTCGAGAGTTCGCCTTTGTTCTAGCCGGGTTTCGATTGTTTGAGAAATTTCTGAAATATTAGTAATCTATAAAAAGGCAGCCCGCCCGCCAAAGAGGTATCAGTCGGTAATTGAACGCGTGCGGGTATACAGCTGTGTTTGTTGACCTTGTATGTTGTACTGTGTATGTGCAATTCTTTTGTTTGTGACCTGGACTTTTGATTTCACGAACCCACAAAGTCACAGTATTCAGGAGATATGCTGTAGCAGTACCTGCGGATTCAAGGAAGGGATATATTGGTCAGGCACTAGCCAGGTGTACCGGAAAGGACTTCATCTACAGCATTTTCGCCTGCGCCCTTCCGGTCAGATTGTTTCAGTCACCTTGGATACGACAGTGCTGGTGAATGTATTATACGTTCCCGCAGGTGCTCGATTTAAGTAAGGGCGAGAACGATTCTTGCAGAAGGATTTAATCCTATATTTATTATGCGGAATTTAATGTAGTTTCCATACCCAAAATTCACACCAAATTTCAGCGTGATGATTCAGCTACTGACTTAACTACATCTTCAAGAAGCATGGAAAATAATGCGCGAAAATGGCGAGGTAAATATCCATATTTCGAACATCTCTGCCTACAGCATCAATCCTATTTATATTTCTCCGGGGACAGCTATCTCTGTACGCCATATTTGCGACCTTCCTTTGGTGTTTAGCGACCATTATGCCGTAATCTGCCAATTCCTGATTTTAGAAATTAGCACTGAGACTGGCAGCCGGGAATAATAGAAGCTTAATAACGCCCCTTTAGAGAACACAGATATATATATCTGTGTGTGTGTTGGTGTGTGTGTGTGTGTGTTGGTGTGTGTGTGTGTGTGTGTGTGTGTGTGTGTGTGTGTGTGTGTGTGTGTGTGTTATGTAGTCAGTCATCTTTCAGAAGCTCATCGCATAAAAGTATTTGGTGGAATGGAACTAAAAAAACAACAATGCTTGCCTAATTTTAAACAAACGGGTATTTTGCGGGCGTAGGTGAAAGAAAGAGCTCCTCGTTTTCTACAACGAAGTCCAATGGGATCTATGTATGAAGCAACGGGAGGGTGATAGAACTGGTAACAAAAGTAGGGCTAAGAGAGAAATTATTATTACATTTCTAAATAAGCTCACCTGTAGTAAAACACACTATTGTGCTAACACAATCTGCGGAGTTGAATTTAAGGAAGCTATGGGATATGTATTCAGAAGATAATGAAGCCGAGACTCTGCTTAGAAACTTACTTTTGTTATAGTTTTAACAGGTTTGGGTTTGGCAGTCCTGAGGTAGACGTTTGCTCCACTTGCCTACAGGTTTCTGAGAAAATAAAAACATGCCAGGATGCCACACAGAAAAATATTCTACTTAGAGAGAAAAGAGTTCATAAGCTACGGTTCCAAGCTTTTTATGATCTGCTGAAAGAATACAGAGGACATAATATTTTGATAGTATCATTTGTTTTCCAAAAGAATCAATCTCTTCCAAAACTACCCTACCGGTATACTTATTACAGTCGTAAGTTATATTTAAACCATTTTTGTATAGTAAAAGGGTACTCAAAATCAAAATTTACCAAAGAAAACATTACTTCCTACGTGTGGACGGAGAATGGATAGCTTCTTGCTTGTTTGACTATCTAAGCCCAATAGATATGATTCCCTACAGCATTGTAAGACTCATCAGCGATGACTCATCTAGGGTCAAAACAAAAGCTCAATTTTAATTGGAATGCTCAACAATTGGTTTCGTAATTATCTTATAACGTAACTGAAGTTCAAATGGTTCAGCTAGATGGGACATAATTTTATACCACCATACCGGGTTTTCGAGAACATTGACAAACAAATACCACGATATGAAATAATAATTGACACAAATCAGACGATAAGCAATTTTGCAACTGTTAAGAGCCTGGGAAGGGATGTCAGTAACAGAGACTGGAAGAAAGCTGTTTAGGAGAACGTGAAAAAATCATGTTCATGCCACTTCAGTATACAATCCTGCAAACGAGTGTACTTAACTTGGAAAAGAAGTGCGAACGGAGTCACAGTTCTTCTCCAAGGAGAAGCAATATAAAAACTGAAAAACGACCCGGCACAGGGTGCAAGAAGTATCACTAAACGTGGCAAACATTTGGTGTTAAGAGCAGAAGTCATTCTTAAAAGTAATTACACAAACAAAGAACAGAAAAAAGGAGATGTGGATTCCCCTCTGATTAAACATTACGGAGAAGAGTGGAGAACGCGTAATACTCTACACTTGTTTAAACATGTAATTGATGGTCCAGAAATTGAAGTAGGGGCAGATTAACATGAGTAGGAATGCAGTCATGTAGAGGAATCACCTATTTAACACATTTAGGACAGAATTTTTCGCTTAATTTCAATGTATAGAACTGTAGTTTGCTAATATATAAGTTATAATAAAGTGATTTAATTGATACACCTGCCAAGAAATTTTGTTATCTTAACTGAAGTGTTACATCCCCATTATTATTGGTATAAAATAATATTCTCTATATTTTTAATTGCAGAACTGACATTCTCCACAGCTTGGTTGCAAAAGTCACATTGTCCAATATTTAATCCTCTTTTTCATCAATAAAATACCTAGATATATTTTTTGTACGAAGCAACATTTATTTATTGTCCATTCTTCATTAATATTGCAAAGCAATTTCTAATCAATGAATATTTTCATTTGTATTAGTTTCTTGTGGATTTCTTAAAATTTAAAAAAGTGGAGCATGAGACTTGTGCAGTTAGATCCTTCATTTGCTATTATTGCAGAGGAGTTGGAACTTCAATTTGTTTCAGCTCATTTGATAATAAATACCTATTGTCCAGTCAAATTTGGTATTTAACCCCGATTCTGCACCTTACGGAACAGGACGCACCGGAACTTGGACAACTTCTAGATAACTTTATGTAAACTGGTAAAGTATACAGTTGAGTAGGCATCAGCAACGTTTCCACCATCCAAGGATGGAGGTGGATTAATGGACATCGCGAAGAAGTGCACAGCATTACTGATGGAAACTGCCCACAAGTCACTGTGTAGGAAGGGTTCAATAAACAGGAGTTTCTGGGAGTAACAGGTTCATAAGCCTCATGTGGTGATCTAAGGATCCACTTGTCACCCATCTTAAGAATATTCTGGACACCAATAGTGACATTAGAGCGTTCGAGTGTGCCCAGAATCAGTATCATTTGCCAGCTCCAGTTCCACTCATTCCTGGGTTTGGAAAGAAACATACTCGGTGACCGAAAATTGTCTGAAAGAGTCTGTTCTATAAAGATGTAACCGATTGGTAATAGACGGCTTACGAAGAATGAAACAACACCATACCGACAACAGAAAGAGCTAAGTAACCAGTGCACATTCTGCTCCAAAATTGATAAATTGGATTATGAATTGTCTCTTGCAGGCAGGTTGATGACAGGATAATACTCAGACACCACATAGCAAAATGGTGTCAGCTAGAGGCTACGTCACGCCTTTACTCACTCCGGCGCCTGAAATTTCGCTTCCAGTATAAATCCCTCAAACACGGTGGGATTTTGTTGGTAACGGGAACGTTGTATTGGATGTTTAAAAACAATGACGGAAATATGGCAAAGGGGGAGCAGTTTTTTGACACCCTAAGACGAAAACGTCAGAAGCGGATAGAATACCGCCTTTTCTGTTCAACGCAGTCATTTATTACCGAGTTTGAGGATACTCTTACTAGTAATGAATATTTTTTTGGATCAAAATGAAAACAAATGACCCAGCCACCAAAATTTCTACAACGAAAAATAAATAAAATAAATAAAAAGGAAAGGAAAAACTGAAAAAAGAAAGGAAAGGGAAAGCCGATTCTAAGCGTGCCGGTCCTCGTAGCCATGGTCGTTAGAACGTATGTTTCTAGCGTTCTACCGCGTAGAGGGTCGCGGGTTCGAGTCCCGCCCTCGGCATGGGTATGTGTATAGTGTATGTGTGTGAAACTACAGAAAACGGATAGGTAATTAAATGGAAACAATAAAAAACGGTTAGATAAGAAAAAGAAAAAAAAAAAGGAAACGGCATGTCTTTGGTAAGGCATACAAAAAAGAATTGCTTGTCGTAGATGAAAAGGTTTGTTCTTACCCAAAGGACGAATTGTATATACCTATAACAAATACAAAATTTTAATAATATGGGATACTATTTGTATAACAATTGTTCTGTAGTGTTCATTAAAATCAACACAACAATAACAAACTTTGACGCAATTAGGGATTCATCATCAGACAAAAAGAAATCAAAGCAATAAAATACATAAACATCTAAAAAGGAAGCAGGGGACTATATTCTTTTTCAATTGAATGTTATTTGTAATAAGTTATTGCAGTGAAAGGGGCTTACCAGGGAATTCCACATTTGCATATGGTTTACAATCATTAATCAGGCAATGAGCAAGCAATTAGAGCATACATATTTTCCTTTCTTCCGGGGTTTCTAAGATAAATGATCCAGCTTAAGAAGTGATAGCTGAAATTTATAAAACTGTATACGTATATATACATATTACATACATATACTTATATATACTTATTATATACATACAATATACTTATTATATACATACAATATACTTATTATATACATATTTCACTTATTAAAACTACTTTATACTTTCTCTACTACTTACCTAGAAGAGGAAATACATATTACCGGAATTTCAATAATCATATTTCAATCGAAATACACTTTTGCGGTGTACTGAATGCAATATACGGCAAACTTAAAAACAGGTTCAGGGCGAGAGCGTATATGTGTTACCTGCCTGTCTCTCTATGGACAGGACAACTAAAGTTGGGTTAAATACCAAATTTGGTATTTTATTTCGTCTTAGAAGGATGAGACGTGAAGATTTCCAAGAAAATGCTCCCAAGCTAAACTACCTCATGGATAATAAATTAATGTTATTATTCTTCATTTTAATTAAATGTTTAGTAATACATTTCATTAAATACCTTGTGTTTAAGATATATAAAAATCAGCAAAAGTGTATATATTGAATTCTTTTGGAAATCACTTGTGTAACTAGTGAGTGATGAAAAAAAAACTTATGGTTAGAAAGTGTGAATCTCGTTAAAGTATGTAATTTAGGTTAAATGAAAATACTTTTTCCAGTGAACATTTCCGAGGTATTCTTTGTTACTGGTTGAACTTTAAAGAACGTCCACTTTTTCAAGCGGAAGTCGCAGTTGTTCCCTTTCGTGGCCATACAAACAGCATGGGTTTTGAAAGACATAAAATAGCGACCCGCTTAATAGAAATCTGACTTATGCCTACGACAAAATGAGTAAATATGTAAAGAAAGTATAACTTAAGTAACAAAAAGTATATGCAACAATCAACTTTGGTTAAGGTACTTTGAATACAGGTTTGTGGGTGTCTGTATGTGTGTTGGCACGTGCGTAGTCCTTTGTCTGTAGAACATCATAATCCAAAAGCGAAACTTCGATTAAATACTAAATTTGGTATTTATATAATAGACGTACCAAGGATGCAATGAAAGGAAATTTAAAAATGTCTCCTCCTAGCACAGGTTACGTTTTAACATGAAACACTTTTAGATCATTTTGATTTCTCAAAAGTGGCTCTAAGGATTTTGATTGACCGATGATGTGTTTAAGGTTTTTTAGACCAAATGAAATATATATTTGACTTCTGTGAAATCATTTTCAGTCTGAATGACTTTGGCGTAGTTCCTAAACCAGTAAGAGACTCAATCTTGGCATGAAAAATAAGACCTGGTTAAAGTATATAATTTATGAGTATTATATTTTCTAAACATTTCCCAGATATTACTTGTTTATTGATTTCCATTTTAAAAGATGCGTTTCTCATACGTTTCTCTCCTTCCTTCCCTCCCTCCCTCCCTCCCTCCCTCCCTCCCTCCCTTCTTTCTTTCTTTCTTTCTTTCTTTCTTTCCTTCCTTCCTTCCTTCCTTCCTTTCTTCCTTTCTTCCTTTCTTTCTTTCTTTCTTTCTTTCTTTCTTTCTTTCTTTCTTTCTTTCTTTCTTTCTTTCTTTCTTTCTTTCTTTCTTTCTTTCTTTCTTTCTTTCTTTCTTTCTTTCTTTCTTTCTTTCTTTCTTTCTTTCTTTCTTTCTTTCTTTCTTTCTTTCTTTCTTTCTTTCTTTCTTTCTTTCTTTCTTTCTTTCTTTCTTTCTTTCTTTCTTTCTTTCTTTCTTTCTTTCTTTCTTTCTTTCTTTCTTTCTCTCTTTCTTTCTCTCTTTTTTCTCTCTTTCTCTCTCTTTATCTCTTTCTCTCTCTCTCTTTATCTCTTTCTCTCTCTCTTTCTTTCTTTCTTTCATTCTTTCTTTGGCCATACAAAGGGAACAGACATTCAAAACCATTCACATAGAGACGGGCTTTGAAAATATTTGTCTATGGATTAGATTATTGTACTTTTCGTATACTTCAATCAAATACGTAATGAAGGTTTATGTAATTTAAGAACAAGTAAAGGGCCGCACCGTTTTCGAGCGGTTACACCGCTTGACTTTCACCAAGTTGGCCCGGGTTCAATCCTAACTGACCTCATGTAAGATTTGTGCTGGACAACACGGCGCTGGGGCAGGTTTTCTACGGGATCTCCGATTTCCGTCACAATCATTCCTCCAGTTGCTCCATCGTCATCTTTCCTTTTATCCATTTCGCCCTCATTGCGTTCATCTACTTCTCTCACTCTCATTTCAGTGAACGAGCTGATCACCCATCCTGAATTTCTGTATCTGATGCAGAGTTGCGGTCCCGCAACCCGACGCCTCATGGCATAAGGGTTAGAGGACCATAAATCCTCTAACACCACGATAGTGGTATGACTAGGGATGAAGAAGAAATAGCAGAACAACCTTTTGTATGCATAGTGGGTATATAAAATCCTCTCTATACAAGTGAATAAGTCTTAAGTATATAAAGTCATTAGGTATTTAAGTCATTGCCTTCATTCCACGAGTCATATTTGCTGTGAAAATAGGTATTATCTTGCTAACTTTGAAAGTTGTAGCACATGAGGGCTGTGGTCGGAAAAAACTGGCGAACGAGGTATTTACTTTGTTGTTAAAATAACCACGTCTATGCTGTCGGTGTTACCGATGCTATTAATTATAATTTCATGAATATATTTCATTATATAACCCATTCTCCCTGTACAGCTCTTGGCTTTACTTGGATCGTCTTCGGGGCAACTGGCTTTACTAGGATTGGGAAAGACAAGCAGATAAGTTATAGTACCTACTAGAGAGAATGGTGAAACTTTGTGTAACTGACTGCCAGAAAAGGAAATATATTAAAATTTGTATGTAGAACAAGTGAGTATAAATAATGGGAATGAGCGGGAAACAAGGTTTAGAAAAGAGTGGTAGAAATAGGGATGGAATATTTATGATACAACGGGAAAGGAATAGCCTGAGATTTGGGAAACAAATGAGACAAACAAGATACGGAGCCACTGGAGATGTGGGGAATAATTGAAAAACATCTGAAATTTTAAAGAAAGAAATAATGGAGCACAGAAGAGTAAGTACACTGCTACAATAAGAAAAGAATGTGGTTTTGGCTCGGATGAAAAGAGGAACGATATTTTTAATAGGCTTAAGAGTTAATAATAATGGAATAATGAATTTTATGAAAGGAAGGTTATGAAAGGAAGGAAATTGTAGAGTAATATGTAACTAAATGTGAACATTTAAAAAATAGGGAGAGCAAATTTGGTCTAAGAAGTGGTGTAGGTGTAGCATCCAAGTTAGTAGCGCTGAAAGTGTAACAAGCAAGAAAGAAATAAGATAGAGAATATCTTAATAAAAGCAAAATAAAAATGTTTAGGAAAGTAAAGCACACAAAGAGGTGGATCGAGCAGAAATGAGTCGTAAATAGGGTACAGCAAAGGAAATCTAAATGTTGCAGAGTAGTGCTGAAGGCAGAAAGTCATTCATTTAAATTCATTAATTTATGTACTTAAAGTATCTCATATTTCTTCCCAAATTTTAATGGTCTTCCTATTGTTCTATAACCAGAAGGTTTATATATGTATGACTGCAACCAATGCGAGAGTTATCCATTCTTTGCAAACGGCTTTTCCATTTTCTCTTTTTATTTGTATATTTCTTTTAACGAAACCAAAAATAAATACTAATTCATTCCTGTTTTGATACCAAGATTTCAACAGAAATGCATATTTTCAGACCATCTGAATCCGAAATAAGCATTTCAAAAACAAATCTATGCTTGAATGCCTGCCTCTGAACAGTATAACTCAAAAACGAATAATCGGTTGAATACCAAAACTGTTATTCAAATTTAGTTCTTAGAAACACGCGACAGAAAGACTGAATAAAACTCCTACTGTCCGAAGTTACACTCCTTGTTCTACAACAGGTGTGTAAGAAAACCATTTCTACAAGTGTCAATCAGGATTAGAATGGCGTAGATGGAAGAATAGACACTTACATTATCAGTTATTTGTTATTTAACCGAGTGAGGTGGCTCTTTGATAACGTGTTGCTCGTATTTCGGAGATACTGGGTATTTCCTGTCGGACGTCCTTGTGCTATTCGTGGTTTCTCCTGGTAGGCGAATGCTAAGGTGCATTCTCATTTCATATCAGATGTGCTAAAAGCGTACGGTCATACCGCACAGATGACTCATGAACATACTCAAGGACTGTAGAGAAGGTTCTTGAGCTACACCTACTTAACTGAGACGTATGCTTGACCCCGAAATATTGGGCCACTTTCACACACCTCTGTGGCCTACCTACCTGCTACCTGTGACCTCCTATGTCGTCTTCACTTCATCCCCTCCTCCTGGAGAATGGTAACCGCAGTAGAGCATCTGTGTGTAGTCCGCAGTGTTCGAGTGTCCCTTTATACAGGTTATTAATTCTTCTTTTGCAATATTTATGTGCTTGTAAAAACGGTTCCTCCATGTGCATTTGAGTTGACCATGTGTTTCACACATCGTCATCATCACGCTGTAGTTCAGAGATTGAGCGCTAACTTTTAAAGCTAGCACTCTAATGCATTTAGAAGTTTCGTAATGTCAAAATCAAGCATAGATTTTCCACAAACTGAGATTAGGCTGTATTGTAATAATATTGTAAATAGCACCACTATATCGACGTATCCAATGTCATTGTACTGATAAACGGACGAAAAAACCTCTACTACTTACTACTACTTACTACTACTACTACTACTACTACTACTACTACTACTACTACTACTACTACTACTACTACTACTACTTACGACTACTACTACTACTACTACTACTACTACTACTAACTGTTTCTATCACAGATTTATTGTAGTTCAATTCGATTCATTCTTGCATCTGATTGGGCGTGCATAATGCGACCGTTTATAAATGTGCCATTCACTAATACAGAGAACTTCCGTTCGATTTTTTCTAAGGAAAATTCAGTCTCCAATATCTACATGTACAATTTGACGTCCCTTCATTATAGTTACAACACTGCACTGTGCAATAGTTCGATAAACTTAACGGAGCACAGTGATGTCCATCTGTTCCGTTGTTCTTTACACACTTTCCTTAAGAGGTCTATAGGACGTAGACGTCTGATTCCAAAACCCTTCTCAGGAGTCCAAATGCACAAAAATCTATA
>CM060948.1:228560894-228708394 GCA_030765055.1 Mantis religiosa
AGAGAGAGAGAGAGAGAGAGAGAGCCTAGGTCGGATGCTGTAGGGGAGCCTGGTTCGTGTCTCCGGGACTGTGCTTTGCGTTCACAAAGCTTTTCATAGAGCACGCTGCTATAACTTCTTCCGGCGGTTTATTAGAAGGCTTTCCTATAACGAAATGTGAAACCTGGGCGTACATATCTCCGTATTGACTTGGTCTAGAGCTCGGAGAAGTTTCAGAAACCGTAGGTGCATATCAGTTTAGGGAAGAACAACAAAATAGTTACCTTAAAACGCAGGCCGCCTCGTTAGCGTAGATGGTAGCGTGACTGCCTTATGTTCCAGAGGTCCCGAGTTCCGAATCTCGGTTAGGTTGAGTTACCCGTATAAGGTTTTTTTACGGTTTTTTCCTTATCCCAAAAGACGAATGTCGGGTAGCTCTAAGCTTCATGGACCCCGGACACATTTGAGTATCATTTCAGCAATCTCATTCATCGTCCGATATGACTTGACGTTGGAGCACGTCAATTAAAAAGAATCAATAAAACGCGAGTAAAACATCTGGATATAATTATAAATATGTACACCCATTTGTTATTATGTGCTTTATACCATTATAAGCTACTGTAAAATTGTCTAGTTACTCTTAAGTACTTTCAGAGGCATGTCTTAGAATTTCGAACACCAGGCCGAAAAATCGCCAATGCAGCGATATATATCGTATTTATATCCTTCTTAATTCAGCGTTCTGGTTTGAAAATATCTTTCCAACATGAATGTATGATGCTGATTTTTAATTTTACGTCCTCCAATGTTAAGTCACATCGGACGGTGAATGAAATGTGTGAAATGATGCTCAAATGTGTCCAGCCAGGGTCCATGGAGCTTACAGCTACCCGATATTCGTCTTTAAGGGATAAGGCAAACCCCTGTAAAAACTTATCCAGGTAACTCATTCTGAGCAAGATTCGAACTCGGGACCTCCAGAACGTCAGGCAGACACGCTACTACCTACGCCACCAAGGCGGGTGGCACAGTGTTGTAGTGTGAGGTTAATAATGTTCTCTACCAGCGATTGTATACTGCATCATACATAAGCTTCTGAAGACCTGTTCCAATATGCGGATAGATTGGAATGACGACCTCAGGCTAATTAGTCTTGTTAATTCTGCAAACAATCGCTAAGGAGCAGCTCCAAGTAAACAAGCTCAACTTACACAAAACGTCTGCCAATGCTGATTGAAATATCACGACCATACATTGTTAGATGGCTCTAAGCAGATGTGAGTTTCTAGGTAACTGTAGCTTCACTTCAAAGAGTAACATCATAATTACATTGGAAAGTGAGTGCACGCTTTAAAATGTAAAAGATATAGATTGAAATGTAAAGACTATAAGCAAGTTCGGTGCAACTCAGGATCAGTATTTAAAATCGTTAGAGACAATAAATACATCATTTTACACTACTTTTCTGGCATTTCAGTGGCACAAAGCTACTAGATCAATTTGCATTTCTGTACTCTTCTTAGCTGCTTCATTTTTCTCGTGTACTCCAGCATCATGACTAGTGAACTTTTGGATTTGAAGCAGTAAAAGTAAGTTTCCCTAGTGACGTGGTGGCATGGCATTTAGACGTGAGTCTGGATAATTCACAGAAAGTATATTCACCAACTGCCTACCGTGGTTTTTACCTGACTAGTCCGAGTAGCACTATTGACACCATTACTGGACAGAGCGTTGAGGCGTATCGACCTTCAAGTGAGCAGCGCTGTGAGCGTCTCTTATCGGGTCTTATCTGGTCAATTAGAAGAGTGAAATATTAGTAAGTTGATGTACAGTAAATTACGAAACACAAAAAGAGCGATTGGAAGCTGCGTGTGTCTATATGATATGTTTTCTCGCGCCTGCCGATGAATGTCACGTTGTTGCCTAGAATACATGATTATATCTGAACAGACTATACATATACTGAACTCGCCGTGTATGTGCGATTAGCTCAGGTAAACATCTCTGTGTTGTGAATTTTTTCCGATACGCCTTCTCACTTTGCCATATAGTAAGTACTGACATATGAACGAGAAAACATCGTTTACTAATGCAGAGGACAGCGTATTTTTATATATTGTGACTTAGTGGGTTGGTAGAATTAAAAGTCCAATTTGCCGAAATTGTAATTGTTCTTTATTTCCGTAGAAACACACTGCGTAGCAGCAGAATTACATCACACATCACAATCTACAACACCAAGGTCGATGACAATAACAAACCGCTTACTCAACTTCCACTGTTTACAACACTCTTGTTATAAATCTTTACAACTGTTTACTACTCACAACTCACTCGTTTCACAACTCACTCTTGGCGAGTCGTCGCCTTCTCAAATACCTCATTGATAAATTCGAGAGGTGTCTCGAACAAATAAGAAAAACAACCATTCTCTGTCAATCGAGATATCACTAGAACCTTCCTTACGTGAAACCCTATCTGGGCCGGCAAGTCACTTATCTCAAGCGCTATATTTATCCGCCTATACAAGCACTGTCCGAGTGTTATCTTTATCTGCAGGCCCTTTATGCACTCAAGCCACGCTTACCTCTCGGCAACGAAATTTCTGTGCTTTTCGCCGCGACACTACTCCCTCCTCAAGACTGGTCGTCCCGAACAGAACCATCGTAGCGGGCCAGACATCCAAGTGTACCACCAGCATATTCCCTCGGGGCCCCTTCTGGATGCGGTAGACCACGTCGTTTATCCTCTTCACCACCCGCTACGCTCCTTGCCATGGTTGCAGGAGCTTCGGGGATAGTCCCTTGGTCCGGGTAGGGTGGTATAACCAGATTTAGTCACCCTGCTGTAACCCTTGGCTGTTGGCTTGCCTGTCGTATCGGGTCTTCATGCGGTCGCTCGCCTTCTGGATGTTCTGACCAGCCATCTCGTGCATGTCGTGGATGTGGTCCACCAGGTTCTCCACGTACACGGTTGCTGGTTGCCTTGCGTCCGCGGGGCTTCCAAAAGCCAGATCACAGGGGAGGCGTAACTCTCGACGAAACATCAAGCTGGCTGGCGTCATTCCAGTGGTGTGTAGACGAGCGGTGGGCCAGCAAGAACAGTGGCACCTTGACGTCCCGGTCTCACTGATGCTGGCCACGACCTTCCTCAGATGCTCTTCTAAGTTCTGGCCGTCCGACTGCGGGTGTAGGGGTGTTGTGCGGGTCTTGTTAACCCCAAGTCTTTCTAGTGCCTCCTTCATCAGGTTGGACTCAAAACTGGTGCCCTGGTCACTGTGGACCTCTAACGGCACCCCAAAATTGGCAGAACACTTGCTCCACGTGGCAGTCTGTGATTGTCTTCTTCTCCTGGTTCGGAGTGGCATACACCTCCGACCACTTGGTGAAGTAGTCCACGACCATCATCAGGTACTTCCTGCCTCAGTCGGATACTGGGAATACTTGTTGCCTCGGTCGGATACTGGGAATGGTCCAGCTATGTCGACGGTAATCCTTTCGAATGGCGCTCCTACATTGTACTGCTGCATGCGACCCCGGCTCCTAGTCTGGGGGCCGTGACTTGCCTCGCACACGTGGCATTGACGGCACCATCTCTCAGCATCTGCTTGGAGCCTCAGCCAGTAGTAGCCGTGCCGAAGTTTGTCGATCGTACGGTTTGCTCCTAGGTGTCGTCCTGAATTACCGGCGTGCAATTCCTCCAAGACTTACGGGACCTTGCTTCGGGGAAGTACAAACTGTTCTCTCTGTGTCTTCCCATCAGGCGATTCCCATACCCGGAACAACATACTCTCTCTTGTCTTCAGTGAATCCCATTGGGCCCAGTACGACTTGCAGGTGGCGCTCCTCGGTGCGATGTACTCCCAGGTTGTTCTTGTCCCTGCCTCCACTTCCGTCAAGAGTGGCCCCAATTCAGCGTCCGCCAGCTGCTCCCTCCAAAGGCCTGCGATATTCCAGTCATCCGCAGGCACTGCCCCGACCACTCGGACAGCTGCGGCACGCTCCTTCTCTTCCACTCTTGTGCACTGGCCGCGCTCTTCTGTACAGGGTCATCGGGAAATAGCGTCTGCGTTGCCGTGGATCTTCCATATACAATGTTCAGAGGTGAAGTTGTACTCCTGAAGCCTTTGGACCCATCGGGCTGACTGGCCTTCCAGGTTTCTAAAGCACAGTGGCCAGGTTAGGGCAGAGTGGCCAGTGCTCAGGTGGAATGGTTGACCGTACAAGTACTTGTGGAAGTGCTCAAAGGTCTTTACCACCGCCAGTAATTCTGGCCGGGTGACGCAGTAGTTCTTCTTTGCCTTGGATAGCATCTTGCTGTAGTAGGCTATCACCTACTCGTGGCCCTCCTGGATTTGTGATAGGACGCCTCCCATGCAATGGTCGCTGGCTTCGGTGTCCACAATGAAAGCGCCACCCGGTTTTGGAAATCCCAGAATAGGTGTATTACACAGTGTCTTCTTCAGCCGCTGGAAAACACCTTCGGCATTATCCGTCCACACGTAAGATCGGTGTTCCTCTGTCAGGCAGTTGAGGGGCTTGGCGATGTTGGAGAACCCCTTTCTGAAGCGGCGGTAATAACAGCAAAGGCCCAGGAAACTTCGCAACTCTCGCTTATTCTTTGGGGGAGGCCAATCTCTCACAGCCTGGGTCTTCTCCGGGTCTGTGGCCACTCCGGTTGTTGAGACTATGTGGCCCGTGTAGTTAACTTCTTTACGGAAGAGCTGGCACTTCTTCGCGTTCAGCTTCAAGTTGATTGCCTGTTGTCTCTGTAATACCTTGCGCAGGTTATCGAGATGGTCTTCGAACGTTTTGCCGACGATGATGTTGTCGTCCAAGTATAGCAGGCATGCGTCCTATGACAATCCGATCATTACTGATTCCATGAGGCGTTGATATGTATTTGGTGCGTTTCAGAGGCCAAAGGGCATAACTGTAAAATGCCTAAGCCCTTGGCCTGACGAGAATGCAGTCTCCTCCTTGTCTCTTCTGTTTTGCCAGCGATACCCCTCTAGATTGTTGCCGAATAGGGTGGGCGTCTCCGATGTCGATGCGATAAATCACCTTATCCGTGCGGTCGTAGTTACTGTTGCCTTGGCTGAAGACGCGCTGGTATTACCTCAGAAGGTGTCGAACTTTCTCCAGCTGATCTGCGGTCAGGTGGTCGGCCGCCCTCTCCAATAAGCCTTCCAGCCTGGGCCCCAGGTTTTGCGTTGGCACCGGCTCCTCTGTCTTGTCGATTGCGGTTACACTGACCACGGGCTCACACCTCCGCAGCTCCGTGCCAGCCTGGGCGTTGTGATCGGTGTCTGCCAGGTTGAGCAGGCTCACTGGTACCTCCTCTCGGCACGTCAATAATGTCCTGGCTACACAGAGTCCGTGCACAGGCGTCTTCTGGTTCAGCATCATGTGCTTCGTCCACTGACCTTGCAGTCACGCCGTCACCACCACCTCGCTTCTCGCAGGGACCACCACGTCTTCCTTCAAGATGACCCTGCGGATTCCAAGGCGCTCCTTGGGTTGCCGGAGTGTCAGCTCTTCTCCATTGATCGGCAGGACCTTCCTGCCAACATCGACCGTCGCCTCGTGGCTCTTGAGGGCATCCAATCCTAGTATCACCTCCTTAGCCACCTTCACGACGAACTCCTACAGACGTACGGCATTCCTTCCCAAGGTCAACTACAGCAGGGCCTTTTTCTCCACAGGCAATGTATCGCCCGATGCCGTCACAAGCTGGTATGGTCAGCTCGGCTTCCTCGTCGGCAAACCCTTGGCCACGTCAGGTTTGATGATAGTCACGGCCACCCTGGTGTCCACTAGCACGCGGCATGGCTTCCCTCTCACCCAACCGTCCGCGATGAGGCTGTCATCCATACGCCGGCTGACGGCGTGCAGCGTCACTCGAGGGGATGGTGGTGATGGCGCCGACGTGCCCCTCTCCACGACGGCCCTTACTCGTTTTCCGGCTACTCTTCCTGGTGTGAGCAGTCTCTCTCCAGGTGTCCCGGCTGTCCACACCCCCAAGAAAAAGATGTGAATGAAGAACAAATAAAAAATTCAGAAGATAGAAATTTAGGGCAAAGATTAATTCATCAAGATAAAATGGAAATGCCAAATGTTAAAGAAATTTATGATGAATTTGAAATAAAATTAAAATTAAGTAGGCTTGAAGAACCAAAATCTTTATTAGCAGCGCTTAGATATATAACAAGAAAAGTGCACGAAAATGGAGACAAAATATTATTTACTGTGCCGAATGCGATAGATCGTTTGGAATTAAGGACAAAAACTTTGCCAACAAATGTGGAAGAACTGTTAGATTTATTAAATAAATCTTTTGCAAGAAGAGGAGAAACTTTAGTTTTTGAAGAATTGTATAATGATTTTGTGTAATGCTATGGACGGGTTGTGTTTGACTCAGCTGCAAATTGGCCTTATTTCTATGTACAAACTAGACATCCAGGGATAACTAGACCAGTAAAGCAGGCTGAAGAAAATACAAAGGAAAATATAAGTTATAGTGTACAAAATAATCAAGTATTTAAACCATAAACCACGTTTTGTAAAATAAATACCATTAAAGATGAGAAGAAATATAATAATTCGGAAAATGTTACAGCAAGTTGCATGACTGCTTTCAATACCAATGATAATATGTCAACAAAATTAAGTCAAAGTAAGCATAAAATGATTCATGCAAGAAATATTACAGAAAACCGAGAAAAGTTTAATCATAATATGGCGAATGAACTAAAAGAAAATAAACAAAATTTTGCTAAATTAAGAAGAAATGTCATAATTGGAATACATTTTGGAAATTTAACATGGAGGAAAACTTAAGAATTGCGCAAGTAAATGGGCAACGTAGCATATTGGTTATGTGGGGGTTAAGGAAAATTGCAGAAGAATTAAATTGGATATTGTGACTTTGTGGGTTGATAGAATTAAAAGGCCGAGTTGCAGAAATTAAAAATCTCCTTTATTTTTCGTAGAAATACTCTTATAGTTTACAGTAGCATTACGTTACATACACCATCAGTATACCGAGGTCGATCACAATAACAAACAGTGACAGCAGATTACATCCTTAGCTCTCGTTACAACAACACAGATGGCTGTCTCTCATTTCACAACGCTGTTTCACCACTCGCAACTCCCTCTTGGCCAATCGTCGCCTCTTTAAATACTTCACAGATAATTTCTAGATGATTCGCAAATAAACCAGAACGTGAACAATCTATATCAGTCCAGAAGTAACTAGAAATTACCATTTATCTCAGTTTGTTTGTTTCGGCAGACCCTTATCTGCCTGTTATTTTTGTCCGGGGGCTCTTGGTTTTCACACTGCCCTCCTATCAGTTTCTTTTGTGTAAACAAGCCACGCGATCGTAGATACGTGTTTGCGACACTGCTCACTCCTCAAGGCTGGTCGTCCTGAACAGCACCATCGTAGAGTGCCAGACTATCCAGGTTTACCACCAACATCTTCCTTCGGAGCACCTTCTGGATCTGGTAGATCACGTCGTTAGTCCTCTTCACCACCTGGTACGGTCCTTATCATGGCTGTTGAAGTTTCTCGATTGTTCGGTTTGCCTACAGGTGCCCTTCTGAAGTACCGGCGTGCAATTCCTCCAAGAGCTCCGAGACTTTACTTCGGGGAAGTACCATCTGTTGTCTCTGCGTCTTCCCATTGGGCGATTCCCATACCCGGAACAACACGCACTCTCTGATCTTCAGTGAGTCCCATTGGGCCCAGTACGAGTTGTAGGTGGCCCTCCTCGGTACAATGTCCTCCCAGGTATGTCTTGTCCCTGTCTCCGCTTTTCTCAAGAGTGGTCCCAATTCTGCGTCCGCCAGCTGCTCCCTCCTCGGGCTTGCACTACCCCAGCCATCCGCAGGCACTGCCGTGGCTATTCGGACTGCTGTGGCACGCTCCTTCTCTTCCACTCCTGCTCATTGGCCGCACAAATCTGGGCAGGGTCTTCGGGACATGGCATCTGCGTTACCGTGGTTCTTTCCTCTACGATGTTCAGAGGTGAAGTCGTACTCCTGCAGCCTTTGGACCCAACATGCTGTCTGGCTTTCCAGGTTCTTAAAGCTCAATAGCCAGGTTAGGGTGGAATGGTCAGTCCTCAGGTTGAATAGATGACCGTACAGGTACTTGTGGAAGTGCTCCAATGCCTTTACTACTAACAATTACTCTCCCCGGGTGACGCAGTAGTTCTTCTCTGCCTTGGCTGAATACGCGCTGGTATCGTCTCAGCATTTGCCGAACCTTCTCGAGCTGTTCTGCGGTCAGGTGATCGGCCGCCCTCTCCAGTAAGACTTCCAGCCGGGACCCCAGGTGTTGCGTTGGTACCGGCTCCTATGTCTTGTCGATTGCTGTCACGATGACCGCGGAATCGCACGTCCCCATCTCCGTTCCGGCCTGGACATCGTGATCGATGTCCGCTTGGTTAAGCAGCCTCACTGGCACCTCTCGGCACGGCAACAATGTTCTTCTTTCGGTGTCCTTCCAGTCGAGCCGTCACCACTACCTCCTTTCACGCGGGGACCCACGTCTTCCTTCAAGATGCCCCTGCAGATTCCAAGGCGTTCTTCGGGTTGCCGGAGTATGACCTCTTTTCCATTGAGCCGCAGGACCTTCCTGCCGTCGTCGACCGTCGTCTCGTGGCTCCTGAGGGCATCCAATCCCAGTATCACCTCCTCAGCCACCTCCGCGACGAACACCCACTGATGCATGGCACTCCATCCCAATGTCAACTGCTGCAGGCCCTCCCTCTCTACGGTCAAGGTTTCGCCCGATGCCGTCACTAGCTGGTATGGTCGGCTCGGTTTTCCCGACGGCGAACCCCTGCCTATGTCGGGCCTGATGACTGTCACGGCTGCCCCGGTGTCTACGAGCACGCAGCACTGCTTCCCTCGTACCCAACCGTCTGCGATGAGGCTGTCATCCATCCGTCAGCTGACGGCGCGCAGTGTCACTCGAGGAGATGTTGTAGAGGGCGCCGACGTGCTCCTTGCCAAGCCGAACCTTACTCGTTCTTCCGGCTGCTCTTCCTGGTGTCGGTCATCTTCGCGGCCATCGTCGCGCCCAAGTTGCTATTTGCAGCTTCCGTCCTCGTTGTTAATTCGGTCTTCATTTCTTCTATCTTCTCGGTGATGTTGTCGTCCCTCTTCCTGACACCAATTGTGACTTTGTGGGTTCGTTGAATTAAAAGTCCGAGTTGCAGAATCTAAAAATCTCCTTTATTTCCGTAGGGATACACTGCTCAATTCTCACGTAACAACATTACATCCCTTATACACAGTCTTCTATGCTCGATGACAATAACAAACCGTGACAGCTGATTACATTGGCTCTCGTTACAACAACACAGCTCACTCTGTTTACTACTCCTGGTGGCGTGTCAAAATTCTTTATATATCACATTCATGATTACCAGACTGTTCTGTCAATCACTAGATGTTTCTGGAAAACAAGGCATCTAATGACGTAATCCGAATATTCTATCACATTCTAGGGGCGTAACTTAATCTATGCCGGCGAGTCCTTTACCACAGTTATCGCTGCCCGCCGGCGATTGTTTATAATCGCCGCGCTAACATTAACTGCTTAGCAAGGCTCATTATTACCATGAAACTTTATCCGCCAAACTGTTTTCTTATTTGTGCCGAAATTTTATGCCTGTTGCCGTGACAATAGGTACATTATATAACTGGTCACGGACCATATAAAACATATTGGAAGAAAATTAATAAAACGGATAATAATAATGTAATTTATGTAATAAACAAGATAATCCAGAGCATGCAGTTTTTGAATGCGAGAAACATGGAATTTTGGAATCAGAAGAAAGACAGGCATTAGCAGGTTATCATGTAAATTATATTATCAGAGATGAAGAATTCATCAAGTTTAGACCAATTATATAAGCAAACAAGCTTGGGAATTAGATAGAATAGAAGTAAGACCAGTTATTTTGCAATTAGAGATGCAAAATTTAAGATCTGAAAGAATACAATAGAGAATTATAAGGCAAATTATTATAGAAGAGCCATTGAATATTATGAAGGAAGAAAGAAATGAAGATCAAAAATAAGAATTATAGGAGATTAAAATGTTCAATTTAATAGAAGAAGATTTTAAGTAATTTCAACGGGAAGTTAGGAATGGGCAAAGAGACGAAGCATAAGATTAAGAAGAAGAGGAGAGACATATATAATTTATAGGAGGAAAGACAAGGTGGAGGATAGAACAATCGTATCCAGCAAAAGGAGAGATGGCCGTATGCAGCCGTTGTCAGTCTACCAGCCAGAAGAATGGAAAATGGCGGTGGGAAGATCAAGATGGCTGTGGAGAGAATAGGCAGCTGTGGCCAGGCAACCAAATTACGCGAGATGGATTAGGAGTAGTGTCGGCGGAGATGAAGCAGATTAAGGCTGAGTGGATTGTTCAATATAAAAATGTGTGATTGGCGAATATTGTGAGTGTTAAAAACAATATTGTTATTAAGTGAAAAAGTTAATATTGTAAGAGCTAAGTGATTAGTGAGAAAATTTGAATATTTTAATATTTTCAGTGAAAAGAGAAGAAATTTAAATGGTAAGAATGAAATTTTAGATAAAAAGAATTTGTAAAATATAGACATCATTTATGGTTTTTGTCTTAATAATTGTAATATTGAGTAATTTTAGGTAAAGGCATATAATTCAAATACATTTTTTTAATTAATGCCTAAAATAGTCATAAGTAGAATATATTATTTTATATAACAATAAAAAGGCATATAAAAAGAAATTAGTTGAATAAAACAATTTGTTCATTTTGCAAATATAATAAAAAGAATGAGTATATAAATATTAATAAAATTCTTTTAAATAAAATAATAAATTGTCGGTTTAAAATTTAGGAGTATTTTAATAAACTGATTTGAATAAATATTTATAAAACAAAAAATGCTGGTTACCAGTATTTTAAATGTGAAATAAGAAATAAAAGAAATTGTTAGAATAGCTGGAAAATATCTGCAGTAGTTGCATCGCTGGATACTAGTGATATAGTTTTTCTTTTAATCATAAATTATTTTGTTGCCTTTAGTCAGTGATTAAGCAAGTAAGTAAAGATGTTTTGTAGAATTTTGGTATTTAATGTATGTTAGATTTTGTTAGGATATAGTTAAATATTTTTCTCTTGTTTTCGGTTTTAAAGTAGAAATGTTTAGAAACAGTTATTTTTGTTTACTTTAGTTAGGAAACTGAGCTGTCTGTTTTTCCAGTTCTAATTTTTTTGCTGGATACCAGTATAGAATTTAATAATATTTTAGTTTTTCTGAGTAGATATAATTTATTAAATATTAGATATTTTTTGTTTGGTTATTGTATTTTTTCTTTCAATTTTGTTTTTGTAATTAATCTGAAACAAATTATGTGTATTATATATTCATGTGTAGTATGTGTATTTTAGAAATAAGTAGAAAATTTGAATATAGGCCCCGGTATAGTTTACAAGGTGGTCTATTCAGATTTTATTTTATTTTATTTTATTTGTTCACATCCACAACACAGGCCACAAGGTCTACGCCGGCGTCCCTCGACTGGTCTTCGGTCTCCATTATAGCGGATACTTCTTGTTCTGTAAGTCGGGGTAGCTGTCACCTTGGTCGCCTCTATCCTCAATGCTGCCTCGTGGATGGTTTTATAGTCGCCGAACATTAGGCGCTGACGAATCTCCGTGCCTCGTACCCCGTCAACGAATGTTTAGGCGGCTTCCCGGGATACGAACTCTCGTGCGAGGTTGACTAAGGCTTTGCTAGCCAGTTGCTCAATTGCCAGGGCGAACTCCTGCAGCGTCTCCCCTGGCTGCTGTGACCTTGCCTTCAGCTGGCTGCGGTACGCTGCCGCTGGTTTCCAAAACGATTCTCCAGGGCTCCCAGATCTCCTTGGGTGCCGCCGCTGTCTGGATCGCTTTCAGGACTTCTGCAGCCTCTTCCAGAGGAAGAGGCTGTGTGGCCTCTTCCTCTGGTGACCATTTGTTGTGCTTGGCCACTGCGTCGAACTGTTGGCAGAAGACTTCGAAGGTTGTCGCGCCGTCGTATTTAGGAGGTTAGACGCGCGCAGATGTTGTCTTGCGTCCAGGCGCGTCAACCTTTAAATCTTTAAACTCCTGCCGACGACGTCCTCCAGCATGGCGTTCAGGGACTTTGTGTTGCTGTCGGCCATTTCCTCCAGCTCGTTAACGCGGCTCGCCAGGTCTTCGATGCGCTCGTCCACTTGACCCATTCGCTCGCCCAGCTCCGTGAAGTCATTCTTCACGCCGGTCAACCACTCTTCAAACTTTGCGGCGAGGGCTTCGTTTGCCGCCTTCATCTCCGTGGTCAATTTGGTCCTCTTCTCGGCCACGCTATCGTTCGCCGTTCTCATTTCCTCAGTTCTGCGGTGAGGTTGTCGTTAGTCGTCTTCACTTCTTTCAATTTCGCTGCCAGGTTGTTGTTTGCCATTTCCGTCTTCGTTGTTAATTCAGCCTTCATTTCTTCCATCTTCTCGGTGTTGTCGTTAGCTCTCTTCATTTGTTTCAGTTCCGCGGCCAGGTTGTCATTTGCCGCTTCTGTTTTCGCAGCGAGGTTGTCATTTGCTGCTTTCATTTCCGAGGTCAAATCGGCCTTCATTTCCATAATCTTCTCCAAAATCTTTGCGAATGCAGCCTCCATGTTGTGTTATTCGTGTTATATCGCACTCCTGACACCAGTTGTGACTTAGTGGGTTGGTAGAATTAAAAGTCCAATTTGCTGAAATTCTAAATGTTCTTTATTTCAGTAGAAACACACTGCGTAGCAGCAGAATTACATCACATATCACAATCTACAACAACAAGGTCGATGACAATAACAAATAGCTTACTCAACTTCCACCGTTTACAACACTCTTGTTGTAAGTCTTTACAACTGTTTACTACTCACGACCCACTCGTTTCACAACTCACTCTTGGCGAGTCTTCGCCTTCTTAAATACCTCATCGATAAATTCGAGAGGTTTCTCGAACAAATAAGAAAAGCAACCATTCTCTGTCAATCGAGGCATCACTAGAACCTTCCTTACGTGAAACTCTATCTGGGCCGGCAAGTCACTTATCTCAAGCGCTATGTTTATCTTCTTATGCAAGCACTGTCCGCAGGTTATCTTTATCTGCAGGCCCTTTGTGTAGTCAAGCCACGCTTATCTCTGGCACCGAAATTTCTGTGATTTTTGCTGCGACAGTATTTTGTAATTCTTTAACGACCAAGTAGGGCGAAATTGTTCTTTATGACTTCAAAATTTATATTTACAAAAATCGTACTTATCAGGGAAACGTTTGGACATATGTAAATATCAGAATCAATGGTAAAATCATCAACTATATAGTTATTTGATAGCAATTAAAAATTTTCCCATTTCTGTGCAGGTCCGTTTTAGCAAAATAACGCGAAGTTTTGTATTTTATAAACAGGTTTGACATAGTGGTTGTGAACATCATTTCACAGATTTGTAGTGCCTAAAACACACCACGATTTTGTCTTTTTTTAACAGCTATATAGAAGTTTATTACATAAAATGCCACTTTTTTCTATTAAATTTCACTTTGTCTTACTCGTCTGAATAAAGGATATTTTAATGTTACATAAAAGATATTCTCTTATAACTGCTGTATGTACACGTTTATTACATAAAATTCACATTTGTTTATTAAATGTCAGTGGCCTTACTGGTTTGAATAAAGGAGAGTTTAATATTACGTAAAAGCTCTTCTCTTATAACTGCTACATATACTTTTACTATATAAAATTCACATTTGTTTATTATAATAAATGTCAATTTGCTTCCCTCGTCTGAATAAAGGGGATTTTAATATTACGTAAAAGCTATTCTCTTGTAGCTGCTATATACCCGCTTATTACATAAAATATCACTTCCGTCTATTAAATGTCAATTTACCTTACTTGTCAAAATAAAGGAGATTTGAATATTAGGTAAAAGCTTTGCAGTTATAAAAGCCATATACACGTGTATGCCGTAAAATGTCACGTTTACCCATTAAATGTCAGCCTGCCTCACTTTTATGAATAAAGGAGAGTTTAATATTATGTAGAAATATTTTTTATTGTATGTTTAAACCTTGGAATTTCGGGGTAAAGTGAGCATACTTTTGACTATTTTGATACTTCCATGGAATTATGTGGGTAGGAAGCTAGCTTTGTTAAACAATGGGCTTTTATGTGTTTTAAAACATACAGTCACGAATTTATAGAAGTACGGTGTTTCAGCCTGAGGCATTCTCCAGCCTCCTTTACAATTTGCGCAAAATTTAATTTGATTTTAGAATTTTAGTACGTTTTAACGTTAAGAAATCACACCGATACTCAGCTGAATTGTTCAAGCTATCCATATGCATATCTAAACTGATATTACGCGGAGAATTTCCATACATTATAACCCCTTCACTATGAGAAGGTTTGACGAAATTTGTTGCAGGTCTTTACGTGCTGATACTTTCAAGTGTTAGAATAAGAGGAAATAATATAAAAACGAACCACGCGAATAACCCATTTAGAGCACCAAAAATGCAGTAATACAGTAAGAAAGTATTGTTTGTCCAAATCATCTCATAGACCTATCCAGGTAATAAGTCGCAATAAAACAACGAACAATGTAAGTAAATAAACGTGTAATAAATGAATGAAAATAAAGCGAGGGCTATATATCTACTCTCTAGTGATAGCAAATACTTGAAGATCGCACAGAAATGTGTCTTTAACTAAGACGGAATCTCATATCACAATGCAAGTAGAGATGTCAGAGCTACTCAGACGAAACAAGTAAACCTAAAACAGAAACCCATGATTCTAGTGCTGAGGAAGGAGTTCCGTCCTGTAATTTGATCCTCAGAGCAACAAGTTTCATTTCTGTCGATATATCTCGAAATAGTAGGACTAATATGAATAAGAAAGTATTTTGAAGGCGTGAAAGAAACGATCTGCCTGCTGAGAGTTTATAATGATGCGGCATATTTCAGATGCGAGAAAAAAATGTAGAAGATGATTATGCGCTTTTTTTTCTTTCCTTATGTTGTCTTGTCAGCAAAAATGTTAAGCCTCATCTAGGTGCTGGCAAAGATAAATATCTGTTGGTTTGTCTCATAAATTCGTCCGATTCTTGTTACGTGTTTACGACAAAGAACGCCTGCACTGTATGCCCGTATCACAACTACGGCAACGAAGTTGCCTAATTATGTAGGGGTAACCTGTTTACATACGCAAGGTCATCGAAAGTAAACAAGGCAATGAAATTTTCAAAACAAACTTTACTTTGTGCAGTATGCACCATTATTATCAATAACATATCTCCATTTCTCAGGAAGCTTATCAATACCATTTTTCCAAAATCGTGCAGTTTTCTGATTGACGAACTCTTCTACGGCGAGTCTGCAATCCTCCAAGGAAGTAAGGCGTTTGCCATTAAGGAAGTTTTGCAGGGATCGGAATAAATGATAGTCGGATGGGGCAATGTCTGGAGAATAAGGCGGGTGAGGTAACACTTCCCAGTCGAAATCCCGTAATTTCTGACGAGTTACCATAGAAGTGTGTGGTTTGGCATTGTCTTGATGAAAGACGACTCCACCATTAGATGCTAACTCTGGCCTTTTCTCTTCTAGGGCAACCTTCAGACGATCCATCTGAGAACAGTATTTCTCTGAATTGATGGTCTGCCCAGGAGGAAGAAATTCGTAATAAATAATTCCTTTCCATTCCCACCAAATGCACAACATAATCTTCTCAGAATGAAGCCCTGGTTTAGGAATTGAGAGTGGTGGTTCCCCTTTCTTACGCCATGAGTTTCTCTTTCGGAAGTTGTACACAATCCACTTTTCGTCTCCTGTAACCAGCTATTTCAGAAAAGGGACAGATTCATTGCGTCTTATCAATGCATCACAGATGGAAACGCGCTGAACTAAATTTTGTTCACTCAGTTCGTGCGGAACCCATACATCCCGAAGATTTACGTAACCAAGTTTCTTTAGGTGCCTGGCTACAGTTGCATGAGATAAGTTTAGCTCCTGACCTACCTCCCGATTTGCTATTCTGGGGTTGTTCGTAATCATGTCCTTTATCCTTTCCTCATCCGTAACCACAGGTCGTCCAGAACGAGGTTTGTCTTTCACAGAGAAGTTCCCAGCTGGAAATCGAGTAAACCATTTTTGACATGCCCGATTCGTCACTGCATCTTCTCCGTAAACAGCACAAATTTTCCGTTGAGTTTGTGAGGCTGTTTTACCTTTACGGTAATAAAACAGCACTAAATGTCGAAAATGTTCCTTCTTGCCTTCCATATTAACATTCACAAGTTACAACTCCACACTATTTCATCCACAAACTGGTACTGAAGTTTGGTTACCAATTCTTACATAAGTTGACCTATTTACCTTTGGCGGTGAGGTCGCTGTGGTTTGTGTTCACAGCATTCTTTTCAGTTATTGTATTTGTAAACAAACACCATATTGTTAGGCAACTTCTTTGACGTAAAAGTAATGGGGGCATGTAGTGTTCTCAGGAGTTCTTAGTCGTAAACATGTAACAAAAAGCGGACGAATTTATGAGACAACCCGATACATTATAGTTTTTGAATTAGAAATTCAGTCATGTAATCCCATTTCCTAAGTAAACATACTTGAAATCGTAAATCTTGGCATATCGCTTATGATCTTTGCTCTTGAGGAAGAGTAATATATACGAATAGAATATATATTTGCAATTTAAATTACGTTTTGTCTACAACTTTGGCCATATTCTTTGTTTTAAGGATTGTTCTGTTAATCAGTTGTTCGTAAATATATCGTTTTGTGTTCATGTATGAAACAGCAGTTATACTATACTCTTTAGAATTTTCAATTAATATTAATTAATATATCACGAAAGAAATTAAGAAAATAAACATTAATATATAAACAAACCAACTAAATAAGCATGCAAAGATTTATGGCAGACGTAAAATTTAATGACGACTGAAAGTTGACCACTAGCAGCGAAGCGCGACTTAGCAATACGTCAAAGGGCGGGAAGAAGCTATATGCAGTAACAAGACGAAATGGAAAAGCATTATAGGGTAGGTATTACTGTAGCTGTCAAGTAAACATAAGCTTGGTGTGCATGCCAATTTCACAAATCTGAAAATCATAGTTCAAAATGCTAAGAGAAATATGCGCAGGCCAAGCAGAGAATTTCTTATGCCAAAGCTGTTGTATCTGCTTCACCATTGTATTGATCTTCATCCTCGCTTTTAACAAAGTCTGGATCATCGCTGTTTTCCTCTAAGTTGATGATAATTAGTTGCAATATTTCTTTGTTTTTAAAGAAATTATACACAATGTAAATTGTACACCGGCATTTTTGACGCAGCACTTCCCGCTTATGTATTTTTGGTTCACTTTTACTGCTCACACCGTGTTCACTATGTGGCATTTTGACTAATCCAGAAAAGAATTTTAAACACCAATAAAACATTTCCACACAATCAGTATAATTGAATTACGGGAACCGAAATTACCACCGTTAACACGAAAAGAGAAATCCAAACTGAAGCTATAATAGCTTGTGACTTTCAGTTGCTTATCCTAGCCATGTGGCTCTGTTACCCTTGTGTCATAAGTTAACACAATAAACAAAACAGTAGGTATATAATGAAAGGATTTGGACATATGATGAAAGCATCTTAACAAAACCTCTGTTAAAATACGAATTCAATGCACAGTCATATCTCTGCAACCAGTTAACGTAGGAAATTGGTTTTTAGACTGGCCGCTTCATCATCAGGTTATTCCCTTTCCTGAGGAAACAATAAATTTTGTTGGCGCAAATTATATTCAATCACCGGCTTTATAGCGTGGAACTATACAACACCACAAGGCGAAGCAAGCATCTGATTGAATGTTGTGTTGACCAGCACCTCCTACCAACCTCCTACTTAAATTTTGCTTCTGCCACAATTACCTATAATTTAACATTTACAATAGTTCAAACTCAGCTAAGTTACTGACAGTTTTTCAGCAAGCGTTATTAACTCTTTAACTCTATTGCATAATGTCTTCTGTACCTCTTCTATGATCATGCTTAGGCCACTCGAAAAATGTCCTAAATTTCTGTTTACCATTAATCAGATTAATATGTTGAAACCTTCACGTGTCCTCTTTATAAACAGCAAATTAGCTTTCTGCTTTACACTTTTTATGTCTTAGCATAAATAATTTAAATTCGCCACCTTCCTCTTCCTCTAAAATAATATCCATTGTTGCCATTTTGAGAGGAACTTCACCTCTTTCTTACATTCTGCGGATGCATTGCTACGAGGAGCTTCTAAACTTGGCGCTTTCTAGGAAATAATGTCGTGGTTCTATTCGCGCTCAAACACTTGAACTTCACGCCGCTAGGGAATCATGTCTTAAATGTGCAGTCTTGTCGCTCTGCCAAATGGTTGAGGTATTATAGCGGTTATAGAATTATAGTAGTTGCTCTACATATGGAAAAAACACGAGAGCATCCTTACGTGCTTATTAATAGGTGTTTGACACACATACACACATAAACATATATTGGTCTTTCTTTTAAAGTTCAAAACGTAGACAACAGAGGAAGACTGTGACCTACACACAGGGCTAACATCTCCAGGAGAAAAGGATTAAATGAGGGTAACGCAGGAATCCAGGCCACAGAGACGCGCGGAAGTGTCTAACGGGTGTTGATAATTGTTTATTTCGGCACCAGAATCCGCAACGAATACTGAGGATCCCGTATCGGTATTTGTCTCCCCACATGCGAGAACAGTGACCACACAACGCCTCTCAGTTCGAGAACAGCAGGCATCCGCGCCATCCGTCCGGCACCACCATCACCATGAGCTCAAAAGCATACATGGCAAAAGATAAAGAAAGGGAGCGAAGTAAAATGATGGAAAGAAAATATTGGTTATGGAGGAAAGCGTCTCAGCTTAAGTAACAAGGGGTAACTACGAAATCCAAGTTAGAGTTTGCAGTCGACAGGGATCGAACACGGGACCACCAGAATGCGAGTAGCATTGCGGCCACACCTCGTTAGGTTCTTCTTTTCCTAAACACAATTTTTTAAGTTTAAGGGGTGCTGAAGGCTGTATGGGTAGACGTAACGCTACGAAAGATTGCCAGTAGGAGCTATGAGGGACTTCGATGCTATTCGAATAAAGTCTGGCTGACTCGTTCTCGATCGAATGCCACGTGGTTTAACACTCTCCAATTTTTAATATATGCGGAACAGGGTAGCTAAGCAATATATTCTACATCAAATCTATCAATCCACAAAATAGTTCCGCTGAATACAATATAATCAGTCACTGAGATAATCGCACATTAAGAATTTATATATTGATTGTGAGGTCTGTAAAAGAGATAATGTTGCCCAACAAAATGTTTAGTTGGGCTGGCCCCGTATCTCATTCGGCAGAGCACCTGCCTGCCGTGCTAGGGGTCCCGGGTTCGATTCCCGGCGGTGGGCGTGCGGATTTTTCAACGACCAAGATAATTCTCATTTTCTTCAGAGTCTGGATGGAACAAATAAAAAAATAAAAACGTGTAGTGGTATATACAATGGACTGAACTACGCTACGGAAGAGATTCGGCACGGAGGTCCAAACTTAGTCTTTGGAAGTATGCCTCAATTGGGGCACCGTGGGAGGAAGGTTAAGACGAGAAGAGACAGAGGGTGGCCGTCCAAGGAGCCAGACGTGTGAAGGGCAGGTGAAGACAATTTAACAGTTAGAAACTCCCCGGCAGGCCAGTAAGTCTGGCATCCCACACTACTGTGATCCGGAAACGGCCCCATCAGACCGGGTTCGGAGACCATCCTACCGGAAGAGGAAGTTTTATCAAGAGCATATCATCCTGCCATACTACACCCGTCAAAAGAGACTGTCAGATGAGAGATGATGTGAAATGATAATGGAAATGAAATGGTGGGACAGGAAGTTCGGGAAATATAACTAACCTACCCGCCTAGCGACCAGGAAAACTCGGGGAAAACCCCATGGGTCAGGTAGACCAAAGAAGGTAATCGAACCCGGACCTCCCGAATGCTGGACACAGACGAAAGTGCCTGAGCCATACTGCTCGGTTAATGGTGCATGCAAAAATAGTCTTTTGCGCATCGGGTACATTGGTCAATTTAACTTGCACCAGCTCTATCAGTAACTTAGCTAGAATACCATACTAACCGGAGGCAAATGGTAGAAAAAAGGAAAATGAAGGGGCCATAGTATTTCAGTTGTACTGTCTGAACAACACGCTACTGACTCAGTGGTCACAAAAAGTATCACAGACAGAAGATGAAAACACATTTAGCTTTGCTTTCCATTTCCTTATAGTTCCTGTATATACGTCTGCAGCTGCTTAAGAAAGAATTATTTTTCATTAGCGCAGAGGTGTGCAGAGGTGTACTTTGAGTTGTTTATTGTTTTAACGACACACTCACAATTTCATATTCTGCATTAATAAACACTCTACATCAGTTATTACAAACAGCTTTTATTAGGTAGACAAAGAGCTCCTACGAACCTATCCTGGAAATCCCAGAACAACTTCATTACAAGAGTAAGGAATGCATATATTTGAAGGAGTGAGTGGGTTTAATACATTTTAGAGAAGTATTCAAAGGGATAGTAATATAATTTGTGGTGGTGGATATCAGTTACATGTTGTGCCGTGAGAGTCCAAGCATTATCCTGCAACATAATGGGAGGTTTCTGCAAAACGTGCGTGTGTTTTCTTCGCTACACTGGCTTTATGTTATTCTACAAGAAAGACCTTGCGGAGCGGCTACGTGTTAAGACGTCAACATCATAAGCAAGAATGAGCAAACTTTCACATTTTTAGGGGAACATTGTTTTTGGTGGTGACTCTCATGAAGCCACCCTTCGGATAGGCTTTTGAATAGTAGTTCGCATTATCTGATTCATGAAGTGCACTTTGGCTTCTCTATGACAACCACAGAGCTTCAGATGACTATGAGCGAAACCATATAGGAGCCATAGCGGTGTCTCTGGCGTGATGTAATATTTTCCACTCTCAACGATACTTTAGAATATAAAGCGCACGAAGGCGTCTCTATGACAACCAAAACACTCCAGTTTAATTTGAGTATTTTTAAGGCCTACTGACAGCAAAGGAACATGTATGTATAAAAGATCTACACACGTATGTTCCATGAATTATATCCGTGAAAAGAATAGTTAGAGACTGAATGCCAGATAAATACAAACTAGGTATTCAAATACCATAATCCCTAACCATACGATACAAGGGTTTTCAACTAAATCCACTGACATCAAACAATCCATTACAATAATTATTTTAACTTTGTTATTTTCTCATAAACTCCTACAGTGAGTTTCATTAAAGTATATTTAAGATAATTATGTGGCAAATGAATGATTTATACGTTTTCTAAGAAATAGTCTGTGGAGACCGCAGCATCTGGAATAAATTATGCGTAATTTAGTATTAATGGAAATCCTTAAGAGATGAAAAAAAGCGTATCATACAAAAGAATTAGGAAAAAACAAAACACACAATTTATATCCAAAAGCATTAAGGGAGAGCAGGCATTAACGATATATCTCTACGATGTACAGCAAGCAGAGGGACTATTATACTCAACCAAAAGAATTCAGTATCGTTTATTACCACAAATAGAGTTATGAGACTCTGTGAATGCAGAATTAAAACGTTTTCAGAAAAAATTCAAGCGTATGTGCCTGTGTAGGTGTGTCGATGGGAATTATAAAATAAAAATTTAGTAATTGGTTAAATACCAGACTTGGTATTTAGGATAAACGCTTACTAAATATGTGACATGTTTTTTTTTTAAAGAAATAAGTCCTTCAGCCGCACTAATCCTTAATGAAAACCTTTCAAAAACTTTGATTTTATAAAATGTGATTGACTATTTTTATTAAAATAGCGTATGTTTAAGTGATTTTATTGCCAAAAGAAATGTATATCTTGCCTTTTCTGCAAACGACCGCAGCAGTCCCCTTCATTCTGAAAATTTTTAGTAGTTAGTTTATTTCCTATTTCTTATTACAATTGTTAGCATATACAACTTCATACTGTGACTTTGTGGGTTCGTGAAATTAAAATCAAATTGCACAAACTCAAAATATTCTTTATTTCCACCGGAACACTTGCCGATTACATAGAATAAGGTAGCGCACACAATTACAATTCACCAGTTCGTCTGTCACAGGTCCACTCTACTCGCAATTACATACAACTCCTCTGATGCACGTACAAAGTCTTCCCGTCCTTTCGTTAGCACGGCGCTCCTCCGGTTGCTCGCCAAGAACTGAACTGACCCGTCCACTTCAGCCTTATATAGGAAGATCGCTGTTTCTGGAAGTATCGCCTTTCAGTGAATCATTCCGACTGTTCCAGACGTCAAAGGAAGGGGGAAGATATGGCTAGTGATGTTTTTGCCACCATGCCCTCGTTAGCGCTACAAGATAAATGGGTAGGCGTGAGTGAATGCTTCCCGTCTGGTCCCTAACTGCCAGTTGGTCCTATCGGGAATTCCGATGTTCGGGTTACAATATATATATATATCATAATTAATATGCCATAAATACAATTTCTTACACCCTCCTCGTTTTGGAGTTGCATATTCCCATGCCCCTTTATAATTAAGTCTGGTTGTGTATATAATGGAGCATTTTAAAACTTGGGATATATATTTGTTTACGTTTATACCTTCTGCTATTTTTCCTATTTGTTCTCATTAGTCTTCCCTGTTTTCCAAAGCCATTTTTGTCTCACCTTGCCAAAAAAAATTCCAGTTTTATCATGTTTTCTTTTGACCTTAGATTCAAGATTCTTTTGCCTCTTATTTCATTTGGTATGTTTTCCCACTTATGCAAAAGAAATTCGTCTGTCCAGTATTTTGTTTTTTGACAATCAAAAATATAATGTCAAGTACCATCTTCTTTTTCACACATTGGACATCTTCCATTAATATATCCATTCCTTATACCCTTTAAGTATATCACTCCTGTTCTAAACCATGCCAACCCTTCTCTTCCTACTTTATCACAGATTTCAATATATTTTTGCCTTGCCCCAATCATTTTCCAAAGTTTTATATCATTTAAGAGATATTTTGTTATTAAGATTAGCCTGAAATTCTTGTCTTTCAATATCTCCAATCCTTGTTTTTACTTCTTTCCAGAATCCCTTTTCTATTCTTCCACTACCTAACCATAATGAACCATACCTATTTCCTGTAAAATCTTTTGAATTTTATATATCGAAGTCTCTCTCCCCTTTATTCTTGTTTGTGCTACCAAACACATTTCAACAGTATTTTCTTCATCTAAATTCCATATTCTTAGTCAGTATTTCAGAATTCTTTCCATCACCTTGCTTTTGTAACCTAATCTTCCTAATTCCATTAAAGCCACCTCATTCGGTGAGGAGCTAGGTAAGGCTAAAACAAGTGTATAAAATAGTCTATTTATAAAATTTATCGCTTTCCATCCTTCATCTGGCCCCCATATTTCTATTCCATATAGCATTCTGCGTTCTACAATTAAATCAAACACCCTTTCTAACCATTTTACTTGCATATTTGGTATTTTATTAATACCTGATCTAATAACACTCATAGCCATTTTGCCATCTGACAGTGCTTTCCTCTTTGGTCACTTCATTCACCATCCAAGATAATCACGAAGATAATCTTACTCCTAGGTAATCAATATTCTTAATCACCTCAATTTCTGAACCTTCCCACCTCAATTTTTCTTTTCTTTGTGTTTGAAACCTTTTTTTACCACCATGATCTTAGATTTAGTTTTATTTATCTTCAAACCCCATTCTTTACAAAACTTGCCTATTGCTTCCAAGGATTGTTTAAGCCTATACTTGTTATCGAATCTGTTACTAAATCATCTGCAAAGAGCAGACCTAGTATCTCTCTGTTATTTAAAATTGGTAAATGCGTAAATTATATACCAGGTGAGTAACCTGCCCCTATTTATTTTTTAATCTGTGCAACATGCTAAGCGACATATGTGATTTATGCCTTTCTTTAATGTCTTTTAATGGATGATCTACAGAACGTTATGGAGAAAGGGTAGACAGCTCAGTGCATAAGTGTTGTGTGGGACAGAAAGCAATCACTATGTATGTCGATTCCAGAAGCTTCATCTGCAGGCACAGAGAGCTCCAGTAGCAATTTTGGACGAGTTTGCGAACTTTTATTCATTAACACACTCACACACACCTTTAAACACACCCCTGAAGGAGCAACGTATCACATGCATCACTGCAACACAAAATGGCAGATATACACAGTGGTACCAATTGGATTTAAATCTTCAGTCAACATGTGTTTTCGTTGTACAGCCATGTCAAAAGGTGCTAAGAATTAGGTAGATTGTTTTAACTTCTATCACAAATTGCGGCAGTTTTTAGTAATTATAATGGCGAATGCAGTTTTTTCATTTATGTTAAAACTATCAAAACTAACTCAAAACACTATACGAAGCTGTAAATACCGTGTAAAGATCTCAGTTGGAGCCTGAGGACTGCGGTTACTTAATCGTATAGGAATGTCTGCTCGCAAGTTGGAGTTGCCTTACTGGTATTATACAGGTTACCTCACCACTCTGCCACTTCAAGTTGGGTTCAAATTCTTCGTGTTCAAGTCAAACATTTTACTACCCTTTGTTTTACCTATTGGGCCCCATAATTTAATAATATGATACAAATAATATTTTATGACAATTATAGATGTTTACAAAATAAAATAGGCCCAACTCGGTAGCGTAGATGGTAGCGTGTCTGCCTCACGTTCAAGAGGTCCCGAGTTCGAATCTCGGTCGGGGCGATTTACCTGGATAAGGTTTTTCCGGGGCTTTCCCTTGTCCTAATAGGCGAGTGTTGGGTAACTCTAAGCTCCATGGTCCCCGGACTCACTTGAGCATTATTTCACCCATTTCATTCATCGTCCGATATGACTTAACGTTGAAGGGCGTAAATTGCACAAAAAAGTCACCAAGTACCTTTAAATTTATAGTTCATAGTAGATATTTTATTATGATCGGTATTTTTCTTGACCCGTTCAAATAAGTTTGAGACATTTCACAGATTAAAATGAAACATACGACTTACGCATGAAACAAAAACTATTACATTAATGTCCTCGACGTGCTCCTAAAATGATGAAAGCCAACATGGTTTACAGCACCAGATACGGTAAAGATAATAAGGCTGAGAAAGTGAAACATGATACCTAATTGAAAATATGAGTAAAGATAAAGATAGCCAACAGTTTTCCTTGAAGAGCCAGGGTCTCTCCTATTTACCGGTAGAGTGAGCCTGGCGCAATTTATATGCTGAGCTACTCCCTGTAGATCCCTAATTATCGGATTGGAATTCTTGGCTCACAAGAGAACCTATAGTAACAATAAATAAATTAGTAATTAAAATACAGACAATAAAGACTAGAACAAAAAAAAAAAAAAAAAAAAAAAAAAAAAAGAACAACGGCACGTCGTTTCGAACCATCATATTCTACCTGCCAACCCTCTCTACCAGTTACTATGTATTCCAACTCACGCTTTCGGAAAGCATTCGTTGTCACCGTTTGTATTATATGCGTGAAAAAAGTCGTTTATTTAAGCGTTTTACAGCTTCTTGATTCTCATTTCAGGGCGTAAATATTATTTTGTGCATATAGTACCGAGTAAAAGGGCGGGGATGCAATAACGGATTTTGTGCTAAAAGGTCAATGTTTTCACATTAGACTATAAAATGTATTTTAAAATGATAACCATTAACATAAATTAGCATACATAGTGTGCTTCAATATCTTCCTTTTTTGTTCAGTAAGATTCTTAACCAGTTATGTATAAGTCGTGAGAAGAAGCAGCACTTCAAGTGGTTACACTTAGACAACTCAAGATATACATTTCATTTGTCACAAATATATCTTAAATATAGATATTTTAATAAAAATAGTTAATAATTTTTGACAAAATAAAAATTTTCAAGAAACTTTCCATGTAAATGTTAAGTATGGGATGATGATTTTCTTGAAAACATCCATAGCGTAACCTTGATAAATTCTGAAAATGAATACAAATGGTTTTATTTTAAGAAATGTTAGAGGATCTCAAAATATGTATTTGCAATGTAATCCGGAATTTCATTTTGAGTGAAGTGCAATTCTCTACCATGTACGAGCTAGACAAAGTTTAGGTATGCTATTTGCGATTGAACGGTTGTATCTTAACATGTTCAGTGCAACAGAAAGAGTAATGTTTCTAAGTTATAGGTGTTTAATATAGTAAAGAATCATTTAAATTATAACCAACGTTACACACCGGCTGCCAAGTGCTATTGGGTTAGCGTGTGTGCCTTACATTGAGGAGGGCTCGAGTTCGAATCTTGGTCAGACACTGATAAGTTTTTCCAACGATTTCCCTTATTCTGAGAAAACAATTCTTAGATGACGTAAAGCCCCCTGAGCCCCGGGCTTTTTGAGCGTTATTTAGCACTTTTCATCCATTCATTGTCCAATATGAGTTACCAGGTTGAAGGACGTTAAATTTAAAAATGGAAAGAGAGGAATTGTATGTTTTGTTTCTCTCGGTACAAGACATACCCTATTCATGTATGAAGCTCTGCTGATATTGATCCAGGCCTATATATAGCTTCTGGAATGTTCGACGTATTCAAATAAACCGAATATTTACCTGTGAAAGAATAAAGGTTTTCAAAATGCATGCCAGAAAATGCCAGAGGCTGGGGTTTTCATTAAATCAACAAAACATAAAAGAATCGGCGTTCTGACTCCATATGCTTGCAGGCTTACAATTTGTAGGATTGTGATCTGTATACAGACTTGCTCCCAAAGTCTGATTAAGCCACGCCGTGTTGTATTAACTGATTATGTGTAACAACCACATGACTTCCTCTACCACTAATCATTAGTTTTACTCTCTCTACTACGTATAGTAAATAAGGGGGTTTCGTCTTCCATAAAAAATCGGGTACTGGGGATTGCATAAGAAATTCGCGTTCTGATACACGAATAAATAATTTAGAACAGAGTATGTGTGAGAGTGATGTGTGTGTATGTGTGTGCGGTAGACCTTGAACATCCTAACTCAAAAACACGGTTAAATTCTAAACTTGGTATTGAAGTTCCACATCTTCCAAGGATGCGATATGATATATATGCCGCTCCTGATTATCCATTAGGGGAATAATTTTTGGAAATATTGATTTTCTCAAAAATTACACTAAAATGTTGATTAAAATACCAAATTTTAAAGATATTTTTATGACGAAAGAAACTGCATCTTGAATTTGTATGAAATATCCTCAGAAATCCTCTCCATTCTGAATGAATTTTGTGTAACTGCATAACTGCATTAGTTCGAAAGTGACTCGACACGAAAACCACGCTTGGTTTATTGTACCTATGTCCACAAGTGTGGCATCCCCAGGGAAGGATGAATTGGGAGGTGTCACGGTGAGGGCGTCCGAAGGAGTCACGGCAGTTCACAGGGAGGGATCCTACATTTCGCTTAGATATAAAGTTCCCCCGGCAGGCCAGGTCAACGAATATCCCACCCTACTGTGGCCTGGAAACAGTCCCACCACGAGACCTGGGTTCGGAGATAGGCAACCGAACTACCGGAGAAGGAATTGGTTCAATCAGAGCATATCATCCTGCCATATCACCGCCGAGACCCACACCGACACTACTACCTGAAAGTGAAACGTGTAGTGTTTAACACCCGCTTTTACTACATACGGCACCGCAGGCGATGACACTGCTGATACATGAGATGAAGATGGAGCACCGGTGGAATGAGATGGCGGGGGAAACCGGAGATTCCGGAGAAAACCCGCCCCAGCGCCGTGTTGTCCACGACAAATCTCACTTTGCGGTCGCCTGGGATCGAACCCGGGCCGCATTGGTGAGTACCTCAAAGAGACCACCAGATGAGAGATGATGTGAAATGATAATGGAAATGAAATGGAGGGACAGGTGATTCGGGTGATGTAATTAACTTACCTACCGTTTGTCTGGCGATCCGGGAAAACCCCGATAAAAGCCATTGGTAAGGTAGGTCGACCACGGGAATCGAATCAGGTCCTCCCGAATGCGGTTCACAGACGAAACCATCTGAGCCATCCCGTTCGGTTTCTTTTGTGCAACTTGTAAACCAGATCTCGTTAAAACTCACATTTATTTCACTTCTTTCCCTAGAGTGAACTATTTCGGTGAAGTCGCTATTCTCTTTTTCGTCTTCAATATGGAAAGAGAATATAGCTTCAAAGTCATTGCATAGCAACCAGCTCCTTAAAGATTTTATTATTACTTAATCCTGCTGTATTCCCCTATTCTCAATAACTAAGCAAGTTCTAGAAACGTTTATCGCTATTAAATTTAGTGGAATAAGCATTTCTAAAGAATATGTTCAATTTAACTACAGAAAATTACTTAACTGTACATATAATAATTTTACGGGGTGGTCTCGTAGCTCAGTGGGTAGAGCAGCAGCCTGCCGTGCTAGAGGTACCGGGTCCGATTACCGGCTGGGGATGGGGATTTCTCTCCAACCCAGATGATTCCTTATCTTCCCCAGAGTCTGGAAGTATGAAAGACAGCATGAATGTGTGCGTGATCTAATGATACAACCCAACGATTACGAGTTAACACCTTCAATATGTTCCAAAGAAGAACGGCCGCCGATATGACCACTGCAGTTAAAGGCAAACTATATATATATATATATATATATATATATATATATATATATATATATATATGTGTGTGTGTATGTCTTCTGTATATTTCACTTCTAGTGAGTAAGGCAAGTATTACATTCCACTCAATAATTCAATGTCAAGAGTTCACCGGAAATACATATTTTGAGACACCATGAAGCAATTCATTTTTTTATGTAAAAACTGCGTGCATGTCTTTGAAAAGTACGATTTAAAAACAGAATGTCCGACATGTACTATCTTTCAAGAAAGTAAATGTACACTTTCATTATCACTCAGGCGTTCCGTGAATAGGTGGTATGAAAACAAAATCGGCCAAGTTCGTAGATGTATAGTCCCGTACACAGTGTCATGGTCGCCATTGTAACCTGTTACTCATTTCGAAGATTTCTAAGGCTATATTAACCCAGCATAACAGAAGATTGAGTATTTATCACAAAGTAAGTAATAATTATCTTGCATCTGAGCTATTAACTACATGGTGTTGGAAAATGTGCAAAAAAAAAAAAAAAAAAAAAAAAAAAAAACGGAAAACACGTGTAATTATGATTTTAACAGAACTAATATATATATATGTGTGTGTGTGTTATAAGGCAAGCTATCCTAAACTGCTCTCGTAGCTCAGGGGCGAAACGTGGGCTGAGATAAGCGAGACCATGCTTCAAGTTTAGAACCCTAATACGTGGGCATAATTTTTAACCCCAAATATCTTACGTGGAATTGTGATTTTAATAGAATCAACAGGTATATATTGTATATAACCAGCGCTATCACACCTGTTGGCGTAGCTCAGTGGTAAAACGCACGCTGTGTCAAGTAAACTGATGATTTGCGGTTCGAACACTCAACATGTAATACTTTTTTTCCGCCTTGTATTTCTTGCGCAGGTGCAAAATATTGCTGGAAGTAATGCACTGCATCATAGTGAAATAGCATACCACGTCCACGAGGTTGTGTGGAGCTGACTGGAGCCCAAAAGGGTGAAATTATAGGCCGTGCTTCTCATGGTGAAAACGCTTCAGAAATTGCCAGAGGACTGAGTTGCGACCGAAGAACAGTGAAACAGTGGCTGGACAGGTATCATAAGGGAGAAGTTGAATGAGTCAAATCACGCAGGCATTCAGGTAGGCCTCGTGCAACAACGCCTGCCCAAGATGAAGCCCTGGTAGCATATGTGAGGAACCAGCCTTAAGACACAGGTCCATCTTTCTAGATAAAGCAGTTGTGTATAGTTGCTCATATGAAACCATACGCCAATGATTAAAGGATGCCGGTATTGCATCTCATCGTCCTGCCACTAAGCTCTTTCTTACAGAGGCACACAAAGCAAGACTATTACAATGGTCACAGCGTAATTGCGACGTTGCTCAGGCTTATTTGGACCTCGTTCTCTGGAGTGACGAGAAGGTATTTCGATCCGACCAGCAAGGGATCCTATGTCTCTATAGACCACGAGGAACTAGATACGAACCTCAACACGTCGTTCGAGCAGCATATTTGGGAAGAATTTCAGCACAGTTCTAGGCCTACATGACAGCATCAGGGGAGTTAATTCAAATGACAGAGAGAATGACGAGTGCAGTCTATTTAGACATTCTCGAAAACACTTTCCTACCATCCCTTCGTATTAGGTTTCCAGAACAAGTAGAGTACATATTTATGCACAACAGTGGTGTGCATACTGTAAATATTACCCAGAATTGGCATCCAGAAATAATCCGCATGGACTGGCTACCAAAGTCTCCAGATCTAAACCCCATTGAACATATATGGGCCTTCATAGTGAAAGAATGGGAAGAACGTTCACCAGACAGTGTTCAAGAAAATTTGATTGCTCACGTGATGAAGATATGGCAACATTATCAGCAGAATCCAAACCAGTGTTCTGTATTGGTTGCAAGCATGCTCGAAAGATTAAATGATGTAATGATGTAATCATAGCTGGGACGATAACACCTGGTTCTAAATCACAAGATTTCATTTATTTTTTCATTTTTTGTTTCCACAGATCATTGTTTATTGAAAAAAATTACGTTTTCTATAAATCTCAAATGTTTCATAATTTAATTAATTTGTTAATATATGACGTTGGCTTCATGAGGAAGTGACAGCTTTTTACTTTGTTTCCTAAGCAACATTATCTTTGGATATCATCTCCTTTTTGTAATTCCTAATAATGGCTCTTTGTAACTATGGTTACACGGAATATTTTTTTCAGTTTTGTCGTATACTCCAATGGATTATACAGTTATATTGCAGCTCTAAGTTTGCTTTTCTCAAGATGAGAATTATTCACTTTCTTGTTATTTTATATATTAGCTTATTGTTAGAACAGATGGATGGTATACGGCGTTTAGGAGCTGGCTCCATTAAAATTATCATTCATCCTTCTGGAAACTTCTGGCATTGAGCTACGTGAGCACTTAAGGAAGCTTGCTTTGTAAACAGTATAGACGTTGGTTCTGTTAAAATCATAATTCTACGTGTTTTCCGTGTTTTTTTTACACATTTTCCAGCGCCATGTAGTTAATAGGTCATCCGCAAGACAATTATTACTTACTTTGTGATATATACTCAATATTTTGTTATAGTGGGTTAATATAGCCTTAGAAATCTTCGAAGTGAGTGACAGGTTAAAATGGCGACCACGACACTCTACATCTACGAACATGGCCGATTGAGTTTTCATACCACCTATTCACGGAACGCCTGAGTGATACTGACCTGCGGAAAGTATACATTTACTTTCTTGAAAGATAGCACCAAACGTCATAGCTTCAGTGACTTCCAAAGCTGAGACATGAAGATTTTCATGGAAATGGAAATAGAATTGGCTCAGACTACTATTGACATGACAGACTTTTTGAAATTTGTTTTTCTCAATAGTTGTTCCGATGTTTTTAACTCAAATACCATAAGTTTAGACTTCTTACTTGAAAATTAATGTGTTTATCTTGAATTTTAAGAGTAACCTCTGAAACTATCATCAGGAAGGAACTGTTTTTTGTAATTCGTGAGTATAACTTAAATTTTCAGAGAGAGAGAGACAAAAATATACCTTTTAAAATATAAATCTCTTTGAAACAACCAATTTATTTCTGTTGCATTTATTTTAGGCATCAGCCTTTAGCTAGAAATATTGTTTTTTATTACTTCGAATTCTTTATTAATTTTATAATTGTTTTTAATTTGCTTCCTCAGGTTTTATTCACGATATTGGGGGAAGAGCATAAAATTTCAAGGATAATTTACAGCAGGCAGCTTTTGAACATTTGAGTATGGATTGCTAGAGTCGACATGAAGAATTCAATGCCACGGCCGGGATTTGAATCACGGATCTACTGGTTTCCGTCCAGGGTTAATCATTTAGCTCTTATTATTTAATTTAATTGATGAAAATGAATCATTTCTTCACACTAGCCGTATATAGGCCAATTAACTTAAATTTGAGTATAGATTTCTCCTTTGTGACTGTAACGAATGGTGTATGAAACTATTTGTGGAAATCCTTTTGTCAATTAACTTGAGGCTCCTACATAAAAGAATAACAAAGAAGAACAATTGTAGAAGCTGTGTGCCAGTAGGTGGTAATGGACTCATTATGTCATGTCAATTTAAATAAAAAATGTTATACCCATTCTACAGCTTATTCATGTAACAGAGTATTTTTTATTCCTCTTTGCGTTAATCTTAATAATTATTCGCTGGAATGCGCATATTTGATTATATACAGGAGAGGAAGGTTTTATAAAATGGTTGGGAAATAGGGAATACCAAAATAAACGCTCTGTTTGCTTCTGTTATCTCGTGGGAGATTCATGAAGTAGTGAATAAAGCTCCCATGAAGCACTGCAGTGAGAGTTGAGAAATTGTTTTTGTCATTTCACTTGGTACAGAATAAAGTATGTTTTGTGATACTCAGAACCTTTTTCAGCAAATTTTCAAGCATTTTAACCTACTGGTACGCACTTGACTTCATGTTAACATTGATGTTAAGCGTAAGGTACACTAAATGAACTGTAGTTTGTTATATTGTGGTCGTTCTTTAGCTGGAAACGTTTTGTCCATTACTTTAAAGGTTCGTTGTCCAAGATGGCGTGTCGGGTATTATGCTATACCAGGTATTTCATATAACCCGACGTATAAGTATAATACTCCATATAACCGCACAAAATATACTGAATAGAAATAAAGTTAAAAATAAGTTTTTAATACACGAGGGCTGTTCAATAAAGAACGATCACAATTTTTTTGATAACATACCTTATCTTATTCTCATAATTTTGATGGTCCTTCTCAAAATAGTCTTCCCTGAATGCGATGTACTTGTCCCAGCGTTTCTGCCAGTCTTCAGAGACATGGTGGAAACCATTTTTGAGAGATCCTCCAAAATCGCCTCCGCAGCCTTCACCACTGCTTCTGATGATGGATAATGCCTCCCACGAAGGCGTTTCTTTAAGTTAGGGAATATAAGAAAGTAACATGGGGCTAAATCCGGACTATAGGGAGGGTGAGGGATGCACTTCACGTTGATTTTTGCAAGATATTCAGCAACAACATTGGCAATATGCGGCCGCGCATTATCGTGGTGCAGCATCCAGCCTGCTTCACGGAAATGTGGTCTTTTGCGCCTGATATTGACTTGCAATGTTTTCAGGATATCCCTATGTTATTGTCCAGCTACTGATGTGTGTGCTGGTACAACATGGTGATAAACCATTCCATGAATATCAAAGAATGAGATGACCATAACTTTCCCAGCAGAACGAACCACTTTTGCTCTTTTGGGGGTTGGTGACGAAGGAGATTTCCACACTGAGCTTTGCTGTTTGCTCTCAGGATCAAAATGATGTAGCTAAGTTTCATCAGCACTGATTACGTTTGAAAGAAGCTCCGAATCCTCCTCTAACATCAACTTTAATTGCAGGTTACCTCCATTGCAGCGGTAGGCGATACTGAACATGTCTGAACTTGTCTGGTTCTGACAGGCGGCCAGAAGTACCAACAATGAAACTACTACGGCATGTTTGTTTCACATTAAGCTAACAGAATATAATAAGATTGAATTTTAGTGCGAAAAATTATGACTGTAAAAAATGTATGATCATTCTTTATTGAACAGCCCTGGTAGTTAATGCACCCTCCCAAAATGGTAAATGGGATATGGAGAATTCTCGCATAGCTTCACTTCTGGTTTCCACAGTAGTACAAAATTTGCAACAAAGACTTCAAGAGTTATTTACATAACACTGAGTATGCTAATTTTATTACCTTTATGAACACACGTGAACAGTTTTTAGCAAATAAGAGGAATCTATCTGTATACATGATTGCATTTTTACATACGCTTGGCTTTATTATGGCTAATATTTGATATTTCATTTGAAGTTGCGAGGACATTTAGTTAAATACCCTGATTTTTAGTCTCGTCGTGTCAAACCGAGGAGTAGCTACAGGAGTCCATATCGGCTGACTATCTAAAAGTGTTTGCATTTATAGAATCATTCTACACTTTCGCTAATTCTTTCCATCCCATAGGAAAGCGGATTACATCGTTACTATGATATGAATATAATTTATATACGAATTAAAGGATTCTGGCGTTTTTCGCAAGATATGTGAATAGCGCTGCACGCAGTTTACCATATCTACTCTACTTCTTGCTACCAAGCATAACTTAATCCGCTCTCCCTACCATGCTGTTTCTAGAGGCAGTTGCCCCGAACACTACCTATGATGGGAGATACGGCCCAGAGCGTACTGCAGGATACGTCTGTGGCACTATTCTTGCACTATTCTTTTTGCTAATGGAATAACCACTGGGATAAACACTAAGGTGGAAATAAAGAGATACAGGAAATTTAAACGATAGTCAGAACATTTAAGAACTCGTCGCTAATTGATAGCTTAGAAGATCCATTTACCTGCCATGGTCAAGAGATAAAACGAAATTACTTACTAATTAATAAAGCTACGAGAAAAGTATTTGAAAATGAAACCAATAACAAGGAATATCTCAGAAATTGCTTCTTAAACAAGGTATTTCATGCAAACCCCGTGCTTTAACAATATCTATCGCTTTTAAGTGGTGAAATTTACACCATAGAAAAAGGTCATTGAGAATGAAGGGAAATTTAGAGATTGTTTCAGGAAATTCAAAATGTACATTCCATTTGCCATGAAAATATCATAGACATATGGCATTTTAATAAAAAATGTTATGGCCAATTTTCAAAGAAAACTGTTGAAACATGTTCCATTAAAAGTGCAGTTTGGAGTGGCGGCGATTCTTGAATATCATCGTGAACCATCTTTGCAAGACACTCAGCTAAAACAGCAAGTTTAGTGGTTAACCAAATTTTCGTTTTTGAGGTATGCTCACACATGCAGACAGAACTACTTCTAAAAATTCTGTTTTCGAATTCAGAGGAAGTCGTTGATAAGCAGTATGTACAATAGCGGGGACATGATGGCCTCAGCGGGACGCCAGCATGCATGAATCTCCCCTTAGAAGAGGAGCCGCCCACTTGGACGTAGAAGCGTCTGTTTTCTAAAAAGTTGTGCAGCAGTGCTAAGGAATTTTGGAGTCCGGGAAAACTTTGGTGCAGTTTGTAAATCAGGCCGTTGTGCCAGCACCGAACAAATGCAGCTTCTACGTCCAAAAATAGCGTCAACGTTGAAATCCCATTGTTAAATTGCTCTGTCACGCTATCAATTAATCTTAAGAGTAGTAGATCAGTTGAATGTTGTTTTCGAAACCCCAATTGGGAGTTAGAAATGTCATGCAGTGACGAAAGTTGATTTTGGAGTCGAAAGAGTATCACGTTTTCGAGCAATTTACTAATAGTAGACAGGAGACTAATGGGGTGGTAGTTTTCAGGCTGCCTGGCGCTTTCCCCATACTTCGGGAGCATTATGACCTTGGCTGGTTTCCAAGAGTCAGGGAGTTGAAAATTTTTGTAAGTTGCACCAGTGCTTTTCTCGGGAGATGCTTGAGTTCCTTATTAGTCACATTGTTCGGGCCGGCGGCTTTCCCATTAGGGAGCTTCCTAATGAGCTTGTAGACTTCCTGCGTGGTTGTGAGGGGCAACTGTTTCTCATGCCTCTGTGCCATCCAGTTTTGTACCCATGCCTGGACTTCCCGTTCTAACTCGGGGTTCGTCGCAGGGTTCTCTGTGAATATTTCTGCAAGACAGTCTGCAAAAACCACGGCTTTCTCCTCGGAGAAGTGCAGGCCGAGGCGACTGTGCAGCACCTCAGTGCTTTGGAAACAACTCATCTTATTTCTCTCCCCCTGATTCCTTAAGAATTGCTATAAAGTATTCAAATTCTGTATAAGGAACGTAGACATAGCATTTGTGGTAAAAAGGAATATTTTCCCTGTAATAAACAACAGAGTCCATGTAAAATGTATATTAGCAGTTAGGTTATTTCCACACTTCGTTATTTCCACACTTTTCATATAGGTATATCTCTCACGCTTTCAAAATATGTATGAACATTTCAGAATGGAAATTGATATATGGGGTATAAAGTAAAAAAACCTTAAAGGTATACATATTTCAAAAGACTTCTTCTCTCGAAAACAAGTATTTATTACTTCCATATTCTCCTATAATGCATCATTCGTGGTGTTAGCTCTAACGAGATGCAAGCCAATTAGATCTAAGCCATATCCAAAGAATATAATTACAATTCGCTATTAAACTTTCTAACAATAATTGATCTTCATTAATTTTATAAACAAGTACGTATGGCGACATCGGCCGGCCTGACATGTTACTTCATCAATCGGCAAACGGTCGCTCTCCAAGCGGAAGTCAATGAAATTAACACGTCACACGAGAACCGGAGTGTAGTGTGATATACCAACGAGTAAACAACTTTCCAATAGGTTACTTTGTAAATGTTGTTACAGAATTATCAATTTGCATCGAATCGCATTGCCAGGTGTGTATAGGTCTTGTGTAATAGAGCGTGGTGAACAACATATCAGCGTTTTTGTGCATTTGACTGAGTTATTTACGCAAATTAGCGTTAATTTTGTGCAAATGACGTGTGTTGGCTCAGTGCCGTATTTTTAGTGAATCTAAGTGAAGCTTTAGGATTCTCTTAGGGATTCATGGGGTAGGCTTAGGTTTTTATTTTTGTTTGATATACCTGGTGCCAGTAGAGTGGACCCGGCTGACAGACTGTATATTTGCATGATGTTACAGTTTTCAGTTTTTGTTGGCTTTGACGTCATGGCTTTAAATACAGCCCATACGGCGTCCCTTTATGGGCGCACCGAGAACAGCTTTAGTAAGTTCGTTTTCTTTTAGGTGCTACAGTTTTTCCTTGAATATTATGTTTTTTTGTGATTTTTTACATATATAGCACACACACACTCACGCACGCACTCATGGGCATACGTAGAAGGTCCCTCTCACTCACAAACTCATTCACGCACACTTCCCTTCACTTTGTACACTATTTACAGTCAGCTGTCCTGCTGTGCAGCAGCATGTCGCTTAGTTCCTTGGACAGCCCGGGAGTGGCAGTCCTTATTTACAATATTTTCACCCGTTATTTTTTGTGGTGTTTTGGCTCACCTTTTCCGATGTTATAGATTAAAGGGTTTGTATGCCGACGAATGCATGCCCAAATAGAGGAGGCTCTTTTTACTAATGCCTCGGGGATGGTCGGGATGTGGACTTCTTGAAGGAGGGAGTCGTTTGTGGTGCTGATGGGAGCGGATAGGAATTTCCTAAGGGAGAGGTTTTGCAGGGTTTGAAGGTATTTAATGGTTGTTTTGGATGCGTTTGCCCAGGCCACACATGCGTGTAGAACCACTGACAGAGTGATTGACTTGTACAAGATAACCTTCGAGCGGAGTTTCAGTTGTTTACTCCTAAATATGGGGGCGGACATCTTTAATCGCTGCCGCCCTTTGTTTGCAATATCTTTTATGTGGGTGTACGAGTTCATTGTGCGTGTCAAAGTCACGCCGAGGTATTTGACCTGATGACGTCAGCGCAATACTTGACCACTGAACGTTAGGACCATAGCCAAAGGGCGCCGCATTGTAAAATGGATAAGCTTGCGTTTATTTGCATTAATTTTAATTTTCCAGTCATGAAGCCATGAAATGAAGCGGTCATTATACCGCTGCATCTCGAATTGCCGAAACGAGGATTTTTATGGTGGTTGTGTATTGCAGTGTCGTCAGCGTACATGGCCATCTTGCATCTGGCGTCCACGGGGAAGTCGTTGGTAAGCAGTATGTACAATAGCGGGGACATGATGTCCCAAACGGAACGCCAGCTGGATGAGTCTCCCCTTAGAAGAGGAACCGCCCACTTGGAGGTAGAAGCGTCTGTTTTCTAAAAAGTTGTACAGCAGTGCTAAGGAATTTTGGAGTCCCTGAAACTTTCGGTGCAGTTGACAAATCAGGCCGTTGTACCAGCAACGATCAAATGCCGCTTCTACGTCCAGAAATAGCGCCAAAGTGGAAGCCCCATTGTTAATTGCTCCGTCACGTTATCACTTAATCTTAAGAGTTGTGGATCTGTTGAATGTTGTTTTCGAAAGACGAATTGGGAGTTGGAAATATCATCCAGTGACGAATGTTGATTTTGGAGTCGAAAGAGTATAACTTTTTCGAGTAATTTACCAATAGTAGACAAGAAAGTATTAGGGTGTTAGCTTTGAGACTGCCTGGTGCTTTCCCCATGCTTCGGGAGCATTATGACCTTGGCTCGTTCCCAAGTGTCAGGGAAGTAGTTTTGCTGCAAACAGGAGTTGAAAATTTTTGTAAAGTGCACCAGGGCTTTTCTCGGGAGATACTTGAGTTCCTCATTAGTCACCCTGTCCGGGCCGGCGGCTTTCCCATTAGGTAGCTTCCTAAAGAGCTTCTTGACTTCCTGCGGTGTTGTGAGGGGCAAGTGTTTCTCATTCCTCTGTGCCACCCAGTTTTGTACCCATGCCTGGACTTCCCGTTCTAACTCGGGGTTCGCCGCAGGGATCTCTGTAAGTATTTCTGCCAGACAGTCTGCAAGAACCTCGGCTTTCTCCTCGGAGGAGAAGTGCAGGCCGAGGCGGTTGTGCAGCGCCTCAGTGCTTTGAATACATCTCATCTTATTTCTCTCCCCCTAATACTGTAAGAATTGTTATAAAGTATTCAAATACTTTATAAGGAACGTAGACATGACATTTGTGGGCACTGAAATATTTTCTGTCATAAAAAGCAGAGTGCATGTAAAATGTATATTTGCAGTTAGGTTATTTCCACACTTTGTTAATTCCATAGTTTTCATATAGGTATGGGAAACAGTTTTATGAAAATGTATTTTCATATAGGTATACACAACTCCCTCGCTTTCAAAAGACGTATTCTGCTCCAGTATGGAAATTAATTCATGGGGTAGAAAGTAAAAACCCTGAAACTTATACATATTTCAAAAGACTTCTTTTCTAGAATACAAGGATTTATTACTTCCATATTCTCCTAGTATGCATGATTCCTGGAGTTAGCTCTAATGAGATGCAAGCCAATTAGACCTTAGCCTTATCCAAATAATATAATTACAGTTCGCTATTAAACTTTATAAAAATAATTAATCTTCACTAATTTTCCAAGCAAGTACGTATGGCGGCATCGGTTGGCCAGACGTGTTACTACATCAATCGGCAAACGGTTGCTCCCCTAGCGGAAGACAATGAAATTAACACGTCCTACGAGGACCGGAGTGTAGTGTGATATATCAACGAGGAACAACCTTCCAATAGATTATTTTGTAAGTGTTGTTACATATTTATCAATTTGCATCGAATCGCATTGTTAGGTGTGTATAGTTCTAGTGTAATAGTGCGTGGTGAACAATATATCAGCGTTTTTGTGCATTTGACTGAGTTATTTACGCAAATTAATGTTATTTTGTGCAAATGACTTGTGTTGGCTCAGTGCCGTATTTTTAGTGAATCTAAGTGAAACTTTAGGATTCTCTTCGGGATTCATGGGGTAGGCGTAGGCTTTTTATTTTTGTTTGATATTCCTGGTGCCGGTACAATGGACCCGGCTGACAGACTCTATATTTGCCTGGTTTTACAGTTTTCAGTTTTTGTTGGTTTTGACGTCATGGCTTTACATAAAGGCCATACGGTGTCCCTTTATGGGCGCACCTAAAACAGCTTTAGTTAGGTCGTTTTATTTTAGGTGCTCCATTTCTTCCTTCATTTTTTGTGATTTTATTTAGATATATAACACACACGCACACACACACTCACACACGCGGGCATACGTAATACGTCCCTCGCACTCACACACCCATTCAGGCACACTTCACTTCAATTTGTACACTACTTACACTCAGTGGTCCTGCTGTGTGGCCGCATTTCGCTCAGTCCTTGGGTAGCCCGGGAGTGGCGGCCCCTGCTGGCTGTTTTTGAGGTCTTGGGCCGGGAACTTTGGGCGCGCAATGGCTGGCGAGCCGTCCTTATTTACAGCATTTTCACCCGTTTATGTTCGCGGTGTTTTGGCTCACCTTTTCCGATGTTATGGATTAAAGGGTTTGAATGCCGACGAATGGGAGAGCCTTGGCAGTGTTTGAAGGTATTTAATGGTTGTTTTAGATGCGTTTGCCCAGGCCACACATGCGTATAGAACCACTGGCAGAGTGAACGACTTGTACAAGATAACCGTCGAGCAGACTTACAGGTGTTTACTCCTAAACATGGGGGCGCACATTTTTAATCGCTGCCGCCCTTTGTTGGCAACATCTTTTATGTGGGTGTACCAGTTCATTGTGCGCGTCAAAGTCACGCCGAGGTATTTGACCTGATGACGGCAGTGCAATACTTGACCATCGACCGTTAGGTCTATAGCCAAAGGGCGCCGCATTGAAAGATGCATAAGCTGGCATATATTTACATTCATTTTATTTTTCCAGTCATGGAGCCATGAAAGGAAGCGGTCAATATACCACTGCATCTCTAACAGGGCGAAACGAGGATTTTTATGGTGGTTGTATATTTCAGTGTCGTCAGCGTACATGGCCAATTTGCATTTGGCGTCCACGGGGAAGTCGTTGGTAAGCAGTATGTGCAATAGCGGGGACCTGATGGCCCCTTGCGGCACGCCAGCATGCATGACTCTCCCGTTAGAAGAGAAGCTTCCCACTTGGACGTAAAAGCCTCTGTCTTCTAAAAAGTTGTGCAGCAGTGCTAATGAGTTTTGGAGTCCGGGAAATATTTGGTGCAGTTTGTAAATCAGGTCTTTGTGCCAGCAACGAACAAATGGAGCTTCTACGTCCAGAAATAGCACCAACTTTGAAACCCCATTGTTAAATTGCTCTGTCACGTTATCACTTAACCTTAAGAGTTGTAGATCTGTTGATGTTGTTTTCTAAAGACGAATTAGGAGTTGGAAATGTTCTCCAGTGACGAAAATTCATTTTGGAGTCGAAAGAGTATCACATTTTCGAGCAAATTACCAATAGTAGACAGGAGACTATTAGGGTGGTAGTTTTGAGACTGCCTTGTGCATTCCCAATGCTTCGGGAGCATTTTGATCTCGGCTCGTCCCAAGTGTCAAGGAAGTAGTTTTGCTGCAAACAGGAGTTGAAAATTTTTGTAAAGTGCACCAGGGCTTTTCTCGGGAGATGCTTGAGTTCCTCATTAGTCACCCTGTCCGGGCCGGCGGCTTTCCCATTAGGTAGCTTCCTAAAGAGCTTCTTGATTTCCTGCGGTGTTGTGAGGGGAAACTGTTTCTCATTCCTCTGTGCCACTCAGTTTTGTACCCATGCCTAGAATTCCCGTTCTAACTCGGGGTTCGCCGCAGGGATCTCCGTAAATATTTCTGCCAGACAGTCAGCAAGAACCTCGGCTTTCTCCTCGGAGGAGAAGTGCAGGCCGAGGCGGTTGTGCAGCGCCTCAGTGCTTTGAATACATCTCATCTTATTTCTCTCCCCCTAATACTGTAAGAATTGTTATAAAGTATTCAAATACTTTATAAGGAACGTAGACATGACATTTGTGGACACTGAAATATTTTCCCTGTCATAAACAGCAGAGTGTATGTCAGGGCCTGATAACTCAGATAGGAGACCAGGAGACACATTAAGGTTCGCGAAACACCCGGGGTCTAAAGATACAGTTTTGAGCGCTGCAGGCGCCGGATTCAATGCCGCCAATATAATTATTTTGGCTGCCGTGTTGCATACTGACTAATATATAAAATAACTTCTGCTTAGTTCAAAATTTAATAGTTATTGTATTATTTTACTACTTATGAAGTAATTTTCGTAATATTATTGACCTATTATCGACCTTATTTGAGCTCAATGTACGATATGAATAAGACACTACATTGGCTAACCTGTAAATATTTGAATTAAAGCTTTAACGGCAAGGAGGCCAAGCCAAATTAAGTTCTGAATACAATTTTCATCGATTTGTGAAATTGTAAACATTTGAAAGAACTACGAGGACGTATGGGCAGCAGGAAGAACGAGAATATATTTTCACAAAGACCTATTGGTAAGTAAGATTTAGCATGTAGCTAAATACAGACAATTAATATGACATAACCTGAAATGTGCCTTAATACATATGTATGCATAGTTAAATTCTCTACATTAATGTAGCACCTTATAATGGAAAAAGTGTATTGTTTTACATACAAAAGCATTATTTTCATTAACATTGTTACTTTATTACTGTAATAATGGCATTTTCTGTTTTTTGTCTTTCAGGGGTCACCCATCATCTCAGGCTACCAGGAATACGATGGCAGAAATCAGAGTGCAGGATTATTGGATATTGTGTATGTTTCTTGTTTTGGTGATGTGCAGTGATCTTCAGGAACTTTAGTAATGTAGCACAAAGCATTCTTTCCCGCATATACAGCAATTTAATGTGGCATATCAAAAATTTCTGAAAGTTTGAGTTTCATTTCATATCAGTGGAAAATTTAACAAAAACTTTGAGGAATACTGTGACCAACAAGGAAAAGTGAAAAGTGAAGTTATTTTAGACAGTGGATTGGGTGTATTAATTTTTGCGTTTGTACTTGTAGTTTTAAATTTAAAATATATGTCATATATAAGTTCATGTAAGGTAAGTAATATGCAGTGTAAATTACTGAAAAAATAGCTGTGAATTTTCAGGCATACCAAAATTAGCATCATCTGTGTTTACGTATAATCTAGGTGGCTTAAATTAAAATATTTGGGCGAGATGCTTGATATGAATTTTATAAACTTTTTCTTTAAATTGCAATGATAAGTATTTTGAAGAATTAAGTTCTCTTAACCTTACTCATCAGTGTATATCGACATCATTAATCAAGAATGTCACAGCTTTTAACAGCAATTAAAAGTATGATCTGAGATTACATAAACCTAATTTGTTCTATGTTGTTTAATACAGTAGTCACTATGCAATATTATTGTACACACTACACTAAATTATTTACCTGAATAACCACCTTTGAAGAGATCTGATGGGATTAGAACTTATTTGAAAAAGCTTTACAAGTTTTTAGGTGTAATTGTGCAATGCAAGAAATGATTAAAATGTCATTGTGTCATCATCATTATATGCCACTTTTAATTTTATTTCTAATATTTCAGTTATTCTTAAAACATGCACAATGTCAGCTAGCTAGGACCTAAACACAGTGTGGCTTGATCTCAAATTAGTAAAACTTCACAATAAATAATAGGTTATAAATCCTCTTCCTTGTTAACACACACACACACACACACACACACACACACACACACACACACAAATGGGTTCAGAAAAATAAGTTAAAGTGATATTTGCACAGCATTTATGTATTCTGTGGTATATCTGTTCTCAACATGTACTTGCCACCATTTATGAGTAATATTGGTACACAATTTCTGTAATGCTAACCATTTTAAGGGTGATATAACGTTACTAGTGTGACCCACAGAAATGTTACATGTCACATTAAACTACACTGTTAAACATCCTCTCATTGTTCTAAGTTGGAATGAAAATCTCAATCTTTGGCATGGGAAAAAGATGTTTAACCTAATATATGAGCCATTCGTTACATGCAGTGATGCGAAGTCACATAATAATTTTGAAAAGTAGATAAAACTGCACATTATTTTGCTATATAATGCACTTCTTGTTTCTTTGTAGTGAACACATAAGGGAATTATGGACTGTTAAAAGAAATAATGGTTAGATGTCTGAGCAAATAAATTACATTACTAAATTATTTTCTATTAACTACTCAAACACACAGTTCCATCACTTTCACTTCTTAACTAAAACTACAAACAGCATTAATAGTTCATAGTGTAATCTTTCATTGAGTTATTTATTTGACACACATTCAGTTGTATGTCATGGACTGAGAGGTTTACACTATGCAGAGGGCTCCATTTGCCATCTTAGTCATAAAGTACATTGTTTAAAGTCTTATCAAGTTAAAGCAAGCCATTTATCCAAACAATTGCTCTGCACATTAAGCAAATTATATTTCACAGTCAGATAACTACATGAAATAATCTCTTATTGGAAGATACACTGTGCATTAAATTTTATTTTTAAAACTGCACATTTTCTTCTTCAGCATTCACTTCTGTGCATATGCATGTCATTGAAGTATTTAAAAATTCAACGCTATAATATTCTTGTGTTGTGAAGACAGAGTTAAGCTTAGGACAATTTTAAATTAATGATACATCTTTAATGTAATTATTATTTTTCATAATTTATTCTGCACTTGTGAATGTTAATTCAACCAAAGTGATTAGAAGTATATAAAATAGTGCCATTTATGAAATTTATGTCACCAGTTGCTAATACTGACTTCTGTACTAATTTGACATTATTAATCTTATATGAATCGATTACAAATTTCAGGTTTTTCTCTGAATATACTTTAGTATACTTGTGCTGAAAATAATGTATGTACTATTGAGCTTTTAAAATTCTTATTAAATATAACCATTAACAGAGCTGCTTTGTTGTCATTTTAAAGAAATAGTGCTATTTTTTTGTACATAGTTGTTATCATTTCAAATTTATATACATATTTCTTTAGGTTTTTTTTTTCTCACTGTTATTCCAGGGAATTTTTCAACATTCTGTGTACAAAGAAATTGCATTACATATAACATTATGGTAACCTTACCTGCTTTCCTGTATCTATAGAATCATTATTTTAGTGTTAAGTTATCTTTATTTTAAGTATTACATTAAGAAGCTTGAGGGAAAGGGTATACAGATGTCTTGTATAATCTCAACAGCATCTTAAGTGATCTCACTCTCTCGTTTTTAAAATTTTAATTGTTTTTAATGACAAAATTATCAATTTGCAACAGGAATAAAGATATAATGCTTTGTGGAAGTCAATTATTCATATTTAACAGGAAAAGTTCAAGTGGATTCAGGATTCTTCCAATTTTTTTCACAAATTGGACAACTTCTTTCGAAGTCACATTTCGCACACTGATGAATAGTTTATCGCACATTTCCTCGCGTATTTGACGGGTATTATCCTAATATGAAATAGTTGATATGTGCCGTAAACTATTCATGTGTGACGAGAAGTGATTTCGAAAGAAGTTGGATTCCATCATTCAGTGAAAATGGGTGCCGAAGGGAAGGGGAGGTGAATGCACCATAGCTCGGTCGCAATAGAAGCTTACTACATTACCGGCCGCACCAGCAGTAGTTGCCAAGGTCGCCGGGGTCTAAAGATTTAGGAAAGAGCGCCCTATGCGTCTTCAGATTTTAACACGGAGATGAGCATCTGGTATTAATCTGTGGTGTATGTAAAATGTATATTTGCAGTTAGGTTATTTCCACACTTCGTTAATTCCATGGTTTTCATATATGTATATGAAACAGCTATATGGAACTGTATTTTCATATAGGTGTATGCATATAGGTATACACAACTCTCTCGCTTTCAAAAGACGTATGCTACTCCAGTATGGAAACTGATTCATGGAGTAGAAAGTAAAAACCCTTAAAGTTATACATATTTAAAAAGACTTCTTTTCTAGAAAACAAGGAATTATTATTTCCACATTCTCCTAGTATGCATCATTCGTGGAGTTAGCTCTAACGAGATGCAAGCCAATTAGATCTTAGCCTTATCCAAATAATATAATTACAGTTCGCTATTAAACTTTATAAAAATAATCAATCTTCATTAATTTTCTAAGCAAGTACGTATGGCGGCATCGGCCGGCCAGACGTGTTACTACATCAATTGGCAAACGGTTGCTCCCCTAGCGGAAGACAATCAAATTAACACATCCCACGAGGACCGGAGTGTAGTGTGATATATCAACGAGCAAACAACCTTCCAATATATCGAGATTTAACTGTATTGGAATACCACAGTGAAGCGAAAGAATTATTAATTTTTAGATGAGTCGTATTTATTACACATCTGCTTCACTTTCGTACCTATTTTGAGGACATGTTTCGCAAATCATCGTTTGCACAAATTATAAAGACAAAGAGAAAGTTTATCGTCAAAAAAGAAACTAAAGCATACCCATAATCATTGGTAACAAAAACATAACAAAATTTCAGCAAAGAACACATCCCAAGACAATGTTATTAATCTCTCAAAACAAAATTTGTAAACTGAAGAAATAGATGTGCTTAACCAAGGACTAAAAACACTCATAACATATTCCAGCAACCCGGAAGAATTCATTGCAGATATAGAATTTGCAGTAGAAAGTTTGGAATCCATGGACAAAAATATAATTAAGAAAAAATCATCTCATATATTGGAAAAATTATTAAATAAAAAACCAGGTAGCTTCCTAATGAGCTTCTGGACTTCCTGCGGTGTTGTGAAGGGCAACAGTTTCTCATTCCTCTGTGCCACCCAGTTTTGTACCCATGCCTGGACTTCCCGTTCTAACTCGGGGTTCGCCGCAGGGATCTCTGTAAAAATTTCTGCCAGACAGTCTGCAAGAACCTCGGCTTTCTCCTCGGAGGAGAAGTGCAGGCCGAGGCGGTTGTGCACCGCCTCAGTGCTTTCGATACATCTCATCTTATTTCTCTCCCCCTAATAGTGGAAGAATTGCTATAAAGTATTCAAATACTTTATAAGGTACGTAGACATGATATTGTGGAGACTGAAAGATTTTCCCTGTCATAAACAGCACAGTGCATTTAAAATGTATATTTGCAGTTAGGTTATTTCCACACTTCGTTAATTCCATATTTTCATATAGGTATATGAAACAGTTTTATGAAAATGTATTTTCATATAGGTGTATGCATATAGGTATACACAACTATCTCGCTTTCAAAAGACGTATTGTGCTCCAGTTAGAGAATTCATTCATGGGGTAGAAAGTAAAAACCCTTAAAGTTATACATATTTCAATAGACTTGTTTTCTAGAAAACAAGGATTTATTACTTCCATATTCTCCTACTATGTATCATTCGTGGAGTTACCTCTAACGAGATGAAAGCCAATTAGGTCTTAGCCTTATCCAAATAATATAATTACAGTTCACTATTAAACTTTATAAAAATAATCAATCCTCATTAATTTTCTAAGCGAGTACGTATGGCGGCATCGGCCGGCCAGACGTGTTACTACATCAATAGGCAAACGGTTGCTCCCCTAGCGGAAGACAATGAAATTAACACGTCTCACGGGGACCGGAGTGTAGTGTGATATATAAACGAGTAAACAATCTTCCAATAAATCGAGATTTAACTGCATTGGAATACCACAGTGAAGCGAAAGAATTATTAATTTTTAGATGAGTCGTATTTATTACACATCTGCTTCACTTTCGTACCTATTTTGAGGACATGTTTCGCAAATCATCGTTTGCGTAAATTATAAAGTCAAAGAGAAAGTTTATCGTCTAAAAAAGAAACAAAAGCATAACCATAATCATTGGCAACAAAAACATAACAAAATTTCAGCAAAGAACACATCCCTAGACAATGTTATTAATCTCTCAAAACAAAATTTTAAAACTGAAGAAATAGATGTGCTTAACCAAGGAGTAAAAAAACGCATAACATACTCCAGCAACCCGGATGAATTCATTGCAGATATAGAATTAGCAGCAGAAAGCTTGGAAACCATGGACAAAATTATAATTAAGAAAAAATCATCTCTTATATTGGAAAACTTATTAAATAAAAAACCAGGTAGCTTCCTAATGAGCTTCCGACTTCCTGCGGTGTTGTGCAGCGCAACAGTTTCTCATTCCTCTGTGCCACCCAGTTTTGTACACATGCCTGGACTTCCCGTTCTAACTCGGGGTTCGCCGCAGGGATCTCTGTAAATATTTCTGCCAGACAGTCTGCAAGAACCTCGGCTTTCTCCTCGGAGGAGAAGTGCAGGCTTCAGTGCTTTGGATACATCTCATCTTATTTCTCTCCCCCTAATACTGGAAGAATTGCTATAAAGTATTCAAATACTTTATAAGGTACGTAGACATGATATTGTGGACACTGAAAGATTTTCCCTGTCATAAATAGAAGAGTGCATTTAAAATGTACATTTGCAGTTAGGTTATTTCCACACTTCTTTAATTCTATACTTTTCATATAGGAATATGAAACATGTTTATGAAAATGTATTTTCATATAGGTGTATGCATATAGGTATACACAACTGTCTCGCTTTCAAAAGACGTATGCTAGCCCGGAATGGAAATTGATTCATGGGGTAGAAAGTAAAAACCCTTAAAGTTATGCATATTTCAATAGACTTCCTTTCTAGGAAACAAGGATTTATTATTTCCATATTCCCTACTATGCATCATTCGTGGAGTCAGCTCTAACGATATGCAAGCCAATTAGATCTCAGCCTTATCCAAATAATATAATTACAGTTCGCTATTAAACTTTATAAAAATAATCAATCTTCATTAATTTTCTAAGCGAGTACGTATGGCGGCATCGGCCGGCCAGACGTGTTACTACATCAATTGGCAAACGGTTGCTCCCCTAGCGGAAGACAATGAAATTAACACGTCCCACGGGGACCGGAGTGTAGTGTGATATATCAACGAGTAAACAATCTTCCAATATATCGAGATTTAACTGTATTGGAATACCACAGTGAAGCGAAAAATTATTAATTTTTAGATGAGTCGTATTTATTACACATCTGCTTCACTTTCGTACCTATTTTGAGGACATATTTCGCAAATCATCGTTTGTATAAATTATAAAGTCAAAGAGAAAGTTTATCGTCTAAAAAAGAAACTAAAGCATAACCATAATCTTTGGCAACAAAAACATAGCAATATTTCAGCAAAGAACACATCCCTTGACAATGTTACTAATCTCTCGAAACAAAATTTTAAAACTGAAGAAATAGATGTGCTTAACCAAGGACTAAAAACACGCATAACATATTCCAGCAACCCGGATGAATTCATTGCAGATATAGAATTAGCAGTAGAAAGTTTGGAATCCATGGACAAAAATATAATTAAGAAAAAATCATCTCTTATATTGGAAAACTAATTAAATAAAAAACCAGGTAGCTTCGTAATGAGCTTCTGGACTTCCTGCGGTATTGTGAAGGGCAACAGTTTCTCATTCCTCTCTGCCACCCAATTCTGTACCCATGCCTGGACTTCCCGTACTAACTCGGGGTTCGCCGCAGGGATCTCTGTAAAAATTTCTGCCAGACAGTCTGCAAGAACCTCGGCTTTCTCCTCGGAGCAGAAGTGCAGGCCGAGGCGGTTGTGCAGCGCCTCAGTGCTTTCGATACATCTCATCTTATTTCTCTCCCCCTAATACTGTAAGAATTGCTATAAAGGATTCAAATACTTTATAAGGTACGTAGACATGATATTGTGGACACTGAAAGATTTTCCGTGTCATAATCAGCAGAGTGCATTTAAAATGTATATTTGCAGTTAGGTTATTTCCAAACTTCGTTAATTCCATATTTTTCATATAGGTATATGAAACAGTTTAATGAAGATGCATTTTCATATAGGTGTATGCATATAGTTATACACAACTATCTCGCTTTCAAAAGACGTACTCTGTTCCAGTATGGAAATTCATTCATGGGGTAAAAAGTAAAAACCCTTAAAGTTATACATATTTCAATAGACTTCTTTTCTAGAAAACAAGGATGTATTACTTCCACATTCTCCTAGTATGCATCATTCGTGGAGTTAGCTCTAACGAGATGCAAGCCAATTAGATCTTAGCCTTATCCAAATAATATAATTACAGTTCGCTATTAAACTTTGTAAAAATAATCAATCTTCATTAATTTTCTAAGCAAGTACGTATGGCGGCCTCGGCCGGCCAGACGTGTTACTACATCAATCGGCAAACGGTTGCTCCCCTAGCGGAAGTCAATCAAATTAACACGTCCCACGAGGACCGGAGTGTAGTGTGATATTTCAACGAGTAAACAACCTTCCAATATATCGAGATTTAACTGTATTGGTATACCACAGTGAAGCGAAAGAATTATTAATTTTTAGATGAGTCGTAATTATTACACATCTGCTTCACCTTCGTACCTATTTTGAGGACATGTTTCGCAAATCATCGTTTGCACAAATTATAAAGTCAAAGAGAAGATTTATCGTCAAAAAAGAAACTAAAGCATACCCATAATTATTGGTAACAAATACATAACAGAATTTCAGCAAAGAACACATCCCTAGACAATGTTATTAATCTCTCAAAACAAAATTTTAAAACTGAAGAAATAGATGTACTTAACCAAGGACTAAAAACACGCATAACATATTCCAGCAATCCGGATGAATTCATTGCAGATATAGAATTAGCAGTAGAAAGTTTGGAATCCATGGACAAAAATATAATTTAAAAAAATCATCTCTTATATTGGAAAACTTATTAAATAAAAAACCAAGTAGCTTCCTAATTAGCTTCTGCACTTCCTGCGGTGTTGTGAAGGGCAACAGTTTCTCATTCCTCTGTGCCACCCAATTCTGTACCCATGCCTGGACTTCCCGTTCTAACTCGGGGTTCGCCGCAGGGATCTCTGTAAAAATTTCTGCCAGACAGTCTGCAAGAACCTCGGCTTTCTCCTCGAAACAGAAGTGCAGGCCGAGGCGGTTGTGCAGCGCCTCAGTGCTTTCGATACATCTCATCTTATTTCTCTCCCTCTAATACTGTAAGAATTGCTATAAAGTATTCAAATACTTTATAAGGTACGTAGACATGATATTGTGGACACTGAAAGATTTTCCCTGTCATAATCAGCAGAGTGCATTTAAAATGTATATTTGCAGTTAGGTTATTTCCAAACTTCGTCAATTCCATATTTTCATATGGGTATATGAAACAGTTTAATGAAAATGTATTTTCATATAGGTGTATGCATATAGGTATACACAACCATCTCGCTTTCAAAAGACGTATTGTGCTCCAGTATGGAAATTCATTCATGGGGTAAAAAGTAAAAACCCTTAAAGTTATACATATTTCAATAGACTTGTTTTCTAGAAAACAAGGATTTATTACTTCCATATTCTCCTACTATGTATCATTCGTGGAGTTACCTCTAACGAGATGAAAGCCAATTAGGTCTTAGCCTTATCCAAATAATATAATTACAGTTCACTATTAAACTTTATAAAAATAATCAATCCTCATTAATTTTCTAAGCGAGTACGTATGGCGGCATCGGCCGGCCAGACGTGTTACTACATCAATAGGCAAACGGTTGCTCCCCTAGCGGAAGACAATGAAATTAACACGTCTCACGGGGACCGGAGTGTAGTGTGATATATCAACGAGTAAACAATCTTCCAATATATCGAGATTTAACTGTATTGGAATACCACAGTTAAGCGAAAGAATTATTAATTTTTAGATGAGTCGTATTTATTACACATCTGCTTCACTTTCGTACCTATTTTGAGGACATGTTTCGCAAATCATCGTTTGCATAAATTATAAAGTCAAAGAGAAAGTTTATCGTCTAAAAAAGAAACTAAAGCATAACCATAATCATTGGCAACAAAACATAACAAAATTTCAGCAAAGAGCACATCCCTAGACAATGCTATTAATCTCTCAAAATAAAATTTAAAAAATGAAGAAATAGATGTGCTTAACCAAGGACTAAAAACACGCATAACATACTCCAGCAACCCGGATGAATTCATTGCAGATATAGAATTAGCAGTAGAAAGCTTGGAAACCATGGACAAAAATATAATTAAGAAAAAATCATCTCTTATATTGGAAAACTTATTAAATAAAAAACCAGGTAGCTTCCTAATGAGCTTCCGACTTCCTGCGGTGTTGTGAAGGGCAACAGTTTCTCATTCCTCTGTGCCACCCAGTTTTGTACCCATGCCTGGACTTCCCGTTCTAACTCGGGGTTCGCCGCAGGGATCTCTGTAAATATTTCTGCCAGACAGTCTGCAAAAACCTCGGCTTTCTCCTCGGAGAAGTGCAGGGCTCAGTGCTTTGGATGCATCTCATCTTATTCCTCTCCCCCTAATACTGGAAGAATTGCTATAAAGTATTCAAATACTTTATAAGGTACGTAGACATGATATTGTGGACACTGAAAGATTTTCCCTGTCATAAATAGAAGAGTGCATTTAAAATGTACATTTGCAGTTAGGTTATTTCCACACTTCTTTAATTCTATACTTTTCATATAGGAATATGAAACATGTTTATGAAAATGTATTTTCATATAGGTGTATGCATATAGGTATACACAACTGTCTCGCTTTCAAAAGACGTATGCTAGCCCGGAATGGAAATTGATTCATGGGGTAGAAAATAAAAACCCTTAAAGTTATACATATTTCAAAAGACTTCTTTTCTACAAAACAAGGATTTATTACTTCCATATTCTCCTAGTATGCATCATTCGTGGAGCTAGCTCTAACGAGATGCAAGCCAATTAGATCTTAGCCTTATACAAATAATATAATTACATTTCTCTATTAAACTTTATAAAAATAATCAATTTTCATTAATTTTCTAAGCGAGTACGTATGGCGGCATCGGCCGGCCAGACGTGTTACTACATCAATTGGCAAACGGTTGCTCCCCTAGCGGAAGACAATGAAATTAACACATCCCACGGGGACCGGAGTGTAGTGTGATATATCAACGAGTAAACAATCTTCCAATATATCGAGATTTAACTGTATTGGAATACCACAGTGAAGCGAAAAATTATTAATTTTTAGATGAGTCGTATTTATTACACATCTGCTTCACTTTCGTACCTATTTTGAGGACATATTTCGCAAATCATCGTTTGTATAAATTATAAAGTCAAAGAGAAGGTTTATCGTCTAAAAAAGAAACTAAAGCATAACCATAATCTTTGGCAACAAAAACATAGCAATATTTCAGCAAAGAACACATCCCTTGACAATGTTACTAATCTCTCGAAACAAAATTTTAAAACTGAAGAAATAGATGTGCTTAACCAAGGACTAAAAACACGCATAACATATTCCAGCAACCCGGATGAATTCATTGCAGATATAGAATTAGCAGTAGAAAGTTTGGAATCCATGGACAAAAATATAATTAAGAAAAAATCATCTCTTATATTGGAAAACTTATTAAATAAAAAACCAGGTAGCTTCGTAATGGGCCTCTGGACTTCCTGCGGTATTGTGAAGGGCAACAGTTTCTCATTCCTCTGTGCCACCCAATTCTGTACCCATGCCTGGACTTCCCGTACTAACTCGGGGTTCGCCGCAGGGATCTCTGTAAAAATTTCTGCCAGACAGTCTGCAAGAACCTCGGCTTTCTCCTCGGAGCAGAAGTGCAGGCCGAGGCGGTTGTGCAGCGCCTCAGTGCTTTCGATACATCTCATCTTATTTCTCTCCCCCTAATACTGTAAGAATTGCTATAAAGGATTCAAATACTTTATAAGGTACGTAGACATGATATTGTGGACACTGAAAGATTTTCCCTGTCATAATCAGCAGAGTGCATTTAAAATGTATATTTGCAGTTAGGTTATTTCCAAACTTCGTTAATTCCATACTTTTCATATAGGTATATGAAACAGTTTAATGAAAATGCATTTTCATATAGGTGTATGCATATAGTTATACACAACTATCTCGCTTTCAAAAGACGTACTCTGTTCCAGTATGGAAATTCATTCATGGGGTAGAAAGTAAAAACCCTTAAACTTATACATATTTCAATAGACTTCTTTTCTAGAAAACAAGGATGTATTACTTCCACATTCTCCTAGTATGCATCATTCGTGGAGTTAGCTCTAACGAGATGCAAGCCAATTAGATCTTAGCCTTATCCAAATAATATAATTACAGTTCGCTATTAAACTTTGTAAAAATAATCAATCTTCATTAATTTTCTAAGCAAGTACGTATGGCGGCCTGGGCCGGCCAGACGTGTTACTACATCAATTGGCAAACGGTTGCTCCCCTAGCGGAAGTCAATCAAATTAACACGTCCCACGAGGACCGGAGTGTAGTGTGATATATCAACGAGTAAACAACCTTCCAATATATCGAGATTTAACTGTATTGGTATACCACAGTGAAGCGAAAGAATTATTAATTTTTAGATGAGTCGTAATTATTACACATCTGCTTCACCTTCGTACCTATTTTGAGGACATGTTTCGCAAATCATCGTTTGCACAAATTATAAAGTCAAAGAGAAGATTTATCGTCAAAAAAGAAACTAAAGCATACCCATAATTATTGGTAACAAATACATAACAGAATTTCAGCAAAGAACACATCCCTAGACAATGTTATTAATCTCTCAAAACAAAATTTTAAAACTGAAGAAATAGATGTACTTAACCAAGGACTAAAAACACGCATAACATATTCCAGCAATCCGGATGAATTCATTGCAGATATAGAATTAGCAGTAGAAAGTTTGGAATCCATGGACAAAAATATAATTTAAAAAAATCATCTCTTATATTGGAAAACTTATTAAATAAAAAACCAGGTAGCTTCGTAATGAGCTTCTGGACTTCCTGCGGTGTTGTGAAGGGCAACAGTTTCTCATTCCTCTGTGCCACCCAGTTTTGTACCCATGCCTGGACTTCCCGTTCTAACTCCGGGTTCGCCGCAGGGATCTCTGTAAAAATTTCTGCCAGACAGTCTGCAAGAACCTCGGCTTTCTCCTCGAAACAGAAGTGCAGGCCGAGGCGGTTGTGCAGCGCCTCAGTGCTTTCGATACATCTCATCTTATTTCTCTCCCTCTAATACTGTAAGAATTGCTATAAAGTATTCAAATACTTTATAAGGTACGTAGACATGATATTGTGGACACTGAAAGATTTTCCCTGTCATAATCAGCAGAGTGCATTTAAAATGTATATTTGCAGTTAGGTTATTTCCAAACTTCGTCAATTCCATATTTTCATATGGGTATTTGAAACAGTTTAATGAAAATGTATTTTCATATAGGTGTATGCATATAGGTATACACAACCATCTCGCTTTCAAAAGACGTATTGTGCTCCAGAATGGAAATTCATTCATGGGGTAGAATTTTTTTTTTTCGAGTGGAGGAAAAATGCATTTACGCACTAGTCCCGGGATCGGAGTGTGGGACTCCTCTGACGGAGAGAGATCCGTCAGCCCTACCCACTAAAAAACCTCCACCGGTGAGAATTCGGGAGAGGAAGTGCAGCAGTACCGCTATTGCACCTGCGGATTCTGGGAGAGGATATTACGGCCAGGCAAAGCCTAGGCCGGGTGAGGATGGCGCCAGGACACAAGCATGACCAAGGTCCTACTTGCGCCCTTGGGAATTCAGATGTGGAATTGGTTTACGTAGTATTGTTGTGCCTCGGGACGGAGGCATCGTCTTACAAGAGTCTTACCTCTTACAAGAGGTCCTGAAACATAAGGACGGTGTCATTAATTGTTAGTGCTTAAGAATAAGTTTTTTAAGATATCAGGCCCAGAGCGGCGCTGAGTCTGGCGTCAATTTGTTAGGTATTGGTTTACATGCATTCAATGTGAAAATGGATATATTTAATGTAAGTTAACTAAATAACAACCAAATATTTTGGACATATGCTCAAGATTGTGTATGGTCCACGTCATGTGAGCTAATCTTGCTAGATTATTGTTTTGTTTATACATCTACAATTGAGTAGTCTTCTCATGTCCATGTGGGATGCTTTGGTCATTTTCACTGGTCCCCAGAACGACCCTTAGCAGGGACTTCCAGGGCCACTGGTTTGTCAGTAGTGTTTTTGCTAAGCCATGGCTTCTGATTAAGGTGGTACTAAGTTGTTCAGGTAATCTTGAATGTTTATTTCTGGTTCCCCCAGGCCAAGAGTTCTGTCAAACAATGAGAGCGGTCTTTTGTGTACGTCGTGTTGTGTACCGTATGCGCCTAAGTCGCGAATTAGAGGGTTTTTGTTTTTTGCCTTTCTGTCATATAGGTTATAACTGAGTAGTTTAATAAATTGTTCGATCGAGTGGAGCTTCAGATCTTCGTGCAGCCAATAGGCTGGAGCTACTATAGGAACCTTTGCAATAATTCGTATTATTCTGTTTTGCAGTGTCTGCAGTCTGTTTATATGCGTTTTCGCAGCGTATCCCCAGACAGGGGCTGCGTACGTCAATATTGGCCTGATTAGTGTTTTGTATAGCGTAAGACCCATATTGAGTTGCAGTTGGTTATTTAAATTAATCAAAGGGTAGAGTCTGTTCAATTGTCCATTTGCTTTGGCCCTGATATTTTGAATGTGTTTTTTCCATGTGAGACCTTGATCCATGGTGACCCCTAAGTAGGTAATTTGGTCTTTCCATTCGATTCTTTCGCCATGATACACGAGAGGTGGCTGTCTGTGCCTGGGATGTCTATGTTGGATTCTTTTTGTGAAAATAATTGATTGGCACTTTCTGGAGTTTACTGTTATTCTCCATTTTCGAAACCATGGTTCAAGATCATTCAGGGCATTCTGTAGCCGCAGGTGTATTATCCGCGGTTGAGTGGACTGAGTTACCAGTGCCGTGTCGTCGGCGTATATGTATTTTTCAGTGCGAGTAAGTTCTGGCATATCGTTAACGTACAAATTAAAGAGGGTCGGTCCTAGCAAACTTCCTTGTGGGACTCCTGCCTTAATAGGCTTTAGAGAGGAGGAAGCATCCTCCACAGTTACTCGGAACCGACGCTCGCTTATATAATCTTTAATGAGGGCAAGTGTCGAATCAGAGAAATTGTATGATTTGAGCTTGTAAAGTAGGCCCGCATGCCATACTTTATCAAAGGCGCGTTCAATATCTAAGAAGATGGCGCCAGTCGATTTGTTAGTATTGTAACCTTTGGATATGGTTTCCGTAAGGCGGAGAAGCTGCTGTGTTGTAGAATGCTGGGATCTGAAGCCAAATTGTTCAGAAATGAGAATATTGTGTTTTATAATATGGGAATTTATTCTCTTTAGAATTATTTTCTCCAGTACTTTACCAAAGGCGTTCAGTAGGCTAATTGGCCTATAGCTGGAGGCGTGAGATAAGTTTTTATGTGGTTTTGCAATCATTACTATGTTTGCTACCTTCCATTGTGGTGGGAACCTGCCGCTGTCTAGAGTATAATTGAAAATCTTTGCTAGAAGCTGCAAAGCTCTACGTGGGAGATTTTTTAAAACGATGTTGGGTATTTTATCGGGCCCCGGGGCCTTTCTGTTTTTCAGGTGCCTGATAATCCAGCCGATTTCTCCCGGATTAGTCTTTCGCATTTTGTTGTGTGTGACAGTGTAGTCTGTGTCGTGTATTTCCTGTTCTATGCTTTGAATCTCTTGCAGATTCACTGGACCCTCAGCCGGGTTTGGTGTGAAGACCTTCTCAAGTGTGGCAGCAAATACCTCAGCTTTGGCCTGGGGAGTTTCTGCGACAGTGTTGTCATGTATGAGTGGTGGTATGTTTGTTTTTGCTCTGGTTAGGCACTTAGCTATACGCCAAACAGAGTTAGAGTTCGGATTTAAGCTCGCGAGAGTTTGATTCCACTGATTTGATACAAATTCCCTAGTTCGGGCCATTACGGCCTCTCTGGCATCAAGGTAGTCTTGTCTATGTAAAGGATTTCGCGATCGTTGCCATTTTCGTCTTAGTCTGTTCCTATTCTGATGTAAGATTTTTATGTCTAACGGATATTGGGCGTTTACTGATGGTGTAAATTTTTGTGGGACACACGTTGTGGTCGCTACCTTAATTGCCAATTCGAGTTTGGATACAGCTTCGTCGTGTTGCTGTGGTGAAGTAATTTCGTTTTCCGGTAAGTATCTTTCTAAAACGTTATTGAAGTCTTCCCAATTGACTAAATTATAATTCAGTTTTGGGATTTCTTTCTTAAACTTCAAGGGAAGTGTGACCTCAAGGAGTACTGGCAAGTGATCAGATGTCAGTTCTTGCAGTACTGTGCATTCGATGTTAAAGGGTATATTGTTTAATATGGCTAAGTCTAATACGTCTGGGGCGTGATTGTTAACATGAGGTATGTGGGTGGGCTCATCGGGCCCCATAATAAGAAAGTTAGTGTTGTTGATATAATTTAGTAGTTTAGTCCCTTGAGGATTGGGGTTTGTACTGTGCCACAAATAGTGCTTACAGTTGTAGTCCCCTGCCGCTATTACTCTTGGTCCTAGCTGCATAATTTTTTGGACATCTTCGGTGTCGATGTCACCTGGTGGGTTGTATATAGCTACTAATATGATCTCTGTACTGAAGGTGCTAATCTTTACTGCAGTCGCTTCTAGGCGGTTTAATGGGGGTACATGTACTTGATAGTGTCTGATGCTAGTTTGTATTGCTATTGCTGTCCCCCCTCCCCTACGATTACGATCGGTTCTGAAAATAGCATAGTTTGGTATTGAGAATTTATCTACGTCCCCTAAATGGGTTTCGTTTAATAGGGCTACTTGTATTGAGTTGGCTTGTAAAAAGTCTGCTAAATCTTTGCGTTTACGGCGTATTCCCTGGCAGTTCCAGTGTATTGTTCGTAATGTGTCTGTTTCAGCGATGGCTGTAGCTGTGTAGGACATTCAGAAGTTCTAGTAGCCAGTGTAGTGTGAGTGTGGTGTCAGTACCCTGTTCTAAACAAGCCCCGAACATTGCTAGGTGTTCCTCAACATAATTCTTGGGAACGGAGTCTCTGGGCAGACCCAGGACGTTCAGCAGTTTTGCCAATGCTGCTTCATTGCCTTTGTGTCCCTTACCGCGGGGGGGGGGGAGCGACTTTGTGGCAGGAGGGTGAAGCCCTCTGGCCCTGTTCTGTTGGACTTTGTGTGTGTGTGTGCTTGGAGGATTGGGGCGTCGCTCATGACCTGCTGGGCCCTCCTCGGTGGCAGGCCGGGGAGCCACAGCTGCAGGGGGCTCGGCTAACGGGGCTGGTCGCTGTCGACCTCTAGTATCCCTAATGAGCCACCCTGCGTTTTCTGTCCTAGCGGCAGCCTTAGCATAAGTTTTAGGTGGCAACGAGGGGGGTCCCTGTGGCTGCGCGCGGACTTTAGGCATACTTTTAGTGCACTCTGCGCGATATACAGTGCAACCGCGCCAAGTTGCACCGTGGCCCTTCTGGCCGCATAACACGCAGAGCCGTTCCGCGGGCGGAACGGAGCACGTTCCTGATGGGTGTGGTCCTGTGCATTTGGCGCATACCCAGGATGGGGACCTACATTCACTTTGCAGGTGCCATAGTCTCTGGCATTTTCTGCATTGTTTAGGTTCGGGGTCTGATCGGTACCTTTCTACCCTTATGCGGAAATGTCCTAGGTGTGTGAGTCCTAAAATTTTGGTTTCAGTGTCGGGGGTCCCTGCCACCTCTATGAGGAACATCGGCAGGGGGGTGCGCTGCCAATTACGTTTCCGCATTTGGACAGCTCTCAGCGCCTCTATCCCTAAGACGGCCAGGTCTTCCTTAATCTCGTCACTGGTGATTTCGGCGTACAATCCTTTGAGTACGAATCTAGATGTCCTATCTTGGGGGTGAGGCAATAGGTAGAAATGTACGCCGGCTTGCTTGAGGTATTCTACAAAACTTCTGTAGTCACTCAAGCATTGCATCTTAACCATAAAATCACCACTGTTTCTAGCTATGGATACTGTGTATGTGTGTACTGGTTTTAGGTTGTCAAAGTCTCGTGTGATCTTTCTTATGTGAGTTGCCTGGCCTTTGTTGATCATGACCGGCGCCAGGTCAGATCTTTTAGTGTTAAGTGTATCTGTGGGTTCAGTGTGTGGTGTGTCTGCGTTTAGTTTGTTGTCCTTAGAGGTGCTGGCAACTGGAGAGGATGAGGTGGTTGCCACCGGTGAGGTGGGAATGGTTGGTGCGGTTTCTTTGGTGTTTGGTGAAGTGTTTGGTGTGTCCACAGGAGCAGGTGTATTCGGTTTTTTTGTGGATTTGCCACGTAGCGTCCTGGTGGTAGTCTTTGGTGAAGTCGTGGGTGTTTTGGAGTTCCCTGCCATGTTGTTAATGAGTGAGTATGTGTGTATTCGTGTGTGCGTGAGTATGGGGCTTAAGCCTAATAGAGAAAGAGGAAAAAAAGAGAGGAAGAGAGAAAGAGCTGTTAGCGAGCGCTAAAAAGCCCGGAAAAAAAGAGGGTCGAACCCGCAGGCGCTTAAGCGAGTCTTGCGACTGCTTGCTATGACCGTGTTATCCTACTCGTCTAATCAACTAAGCGCTATACTCAGAGAGCAAGCGAAAGGCTTTGGTTTACACCACGGCAATGCCGAGCCGCTCCAACGGTGGCTGCTTCTTTGCAGCGGACCGCTTCTTCTTGCTTCTGAGACTGCTCTGGTAGCTGGTAGATGTGTCCACGTCGAAGTCTCCGCCGCAACGGGGGGTAAAAAGTAAAAACCCTTAAAGTTATACATATTTCAATAGACTTGTTTTCTAGAAAACAAGGATTTATTACTTCCATATTCTCCTACTATGTATCATTCGTGGAGTTACCTCTAACGAGATGAAAGCCAATTAGGTCTTAGCCTTATCCAAATAATATAATTACAGTTCACTATTAAACTTTATAAAAATAATCAATCCTCATTAATTTTCTAAGCGAGTACGTATGGCGGCATCGGCCGGCCAGACGTGTTACTACATCAATAGGCAAACGGTTGCTCCCCTAGCGGAAGACAATGAAATTAACACGTCTCACGGGGACCGGAGTGTAGTGTGATATATCAACGAGTAAACAATCTTCCAATATATCGAGATTTAACTGTATTGGAATACCACAGTTAAGCGAAAGAATTATTAATTTTTAGATGAGTCGTATTTATTACACATCTGCTTCACTTTCGTACCTATTTTGAGGACATGTTTCGCAAATCATCGTTTGCATAAATTATAAAGTCAAAGAGAAAGTTTATCGTCTAAAAAAGAAACTAAAGCATAACCATAATCATTGGCAACAAAACATAACAAAATTTCAGCAAAGAGCACATCCCTAGACAATGCTATTAATCTCTCAAAATAAAATTTAAAAAATGAAGAAATAGATGTGCTTAACCAAGGACTAAAAACACGCATAACATACTCCAGCAACCCGGATGAATTCATTGCAGATATAGAATTAGCAGTAGAAAGCTTGGAAACCATGGACAAAAATATAATTAAGAAAAAATCATCTCTTATATTGGAAAACTTATTAAATAAAAAACCAGGTAGCTTCCTAATGAGCTTCCGACTTCCTGCGGTGTTGTGAAGGGCAACAGTTTCTCATTCCTCTGTGCCACCCAGTTTTGTACCCATGCCTGGACTTCCCGTTCTAACTCGGGGTTCGCCGCAGGGATCTCTGTAAATATTTCTGCCAGACAGTCTGCAAAAACCTCGGCTTTCTCCTCGGAGAAGTGCAGGGCTCAGTGCTTTGGATGCATCTCATCTTATTCCTCTCCCCCTAATACTGGAAGAATTGCTATAAAGTATTCAAATACTTTATAAGGTACGTAGACATGATATTGTGGACACTGAAAGATTTTCCCTGTCATAAATAGAAGAGTGCATTTAAAATGTACATTTGCAGTTAGGTTATTTCCACACTTCTTTAATTCTATACTTTTCATATAGGAATATGAAACATGTTTATGAAAATGTATTTTCATATAGGTGTATGCATATAGGTATACACAACTGTCTCGCTTTCAAAAGACGTATGCTAGCCCGGAATGGAAATAGATTCATGGGGTAGAAAATAAAAACCCTTAAAGTTATACATATTTCAAAAGACTTCTTTTCTACAAAACAAGGATTTATTACTTCCATATTCTCCTAGTATGCATCATTCGTGGAGCTAGCTCTAACGAGATGCAAGCCAATTAGATCTTAGCCTTATACAAATAATATAATTACATTTCACTATTAAACTTTATAAAAATAATCAATTTTCATTAATTTTCTAAGCGAGTACGTATGGCGGCATCGGCCGGCCAGACGTGTTACTACATCAATTGGCAAACGGTTGCTCCCCTAGCGGAAGACAATGAAATTAACACATCCCACGGGGACCGGAGTGTAGTGTGATATATCAACGAGTAAACAATCTTCCAATATATCGAGATTTAACTGTATTGGAATACCACAGTGAAGCGAAAAATTATTAATTTTTAGATGAGTCGTATTTATTACACATCTGCTTCACTTTCGTACCTATTTTGAGGACATATTTCGCAAATCATCGTTTGTATAAATTATAAAGTCAAAGAGAAGGTTTATCGTCTAAAAAAGAAACTAAAGCATAACCATAATCTTTGGCAACAAAAACATAGCAATATTTCAGCAAAGAACACATCCCTTGACAATGTTACTAATCTCTCGAAACAAAATTTTAAAACTGAAGAAATAGATGTGCTTAACCAAGGACTAAAAACACGCATAACATATTCCAGCAACCCGGATGAATTCATTGCAGATATAGAATTAGCAGTAGAAAGTTTGGAATCCATGGACAAAAATATAATTAAGAAAAAATCATCTCTTATATTGGAAAACTTATTAAATAAAAAACCAGGTAGCTTCGTAATGGGCCTCTGGACTTCCTGCGGTATTGTGAAGGGCAACAGTTTCTCATTCCTCTGTGCCACCCAATTCTGTACCCATGCCTGGACTTCCCGTACTAACTCGGGGTTCGCCGCAGGGATCTCTGTAAAAATTTCTGCCAGACAGTCTGCAAGAACCTCGGCTTTCTCCTCGGAGCAGAAGTGCAGGCCGAGGCGGTTGTGCAGCGCCTCAGTGCTTTCGATACATCTCATCTTATTTCTCTCCCCCTAATACTGTAAGAATTGCTATAAAGGATTCAAATACTTTATAAGGTACGTAGACATGATATTGTGGACACTGAAAGATTTTCCCTGTCATAATCAGCAGAGTGCATTTAAAATGTATATTTGCAGTTAGGTTATTTCCAAACTTCGTTAATTCCATACTTTTCATATAGGTATATGAAACAGTTTAATGAAAATGCATTTTCATATAGGTGTATGCATATAGTTATACACAACTATCTCGCTTTCAAAAGACGTACTCTGTTCCAGTATGGAAATTCATTCATGGGGTAGAAAGTAAAAACCCTTAAACTTATACATATTTCAATAGACTTCTTTTCTAGAAAACAAGGATGTATTACTTCCACATTCTCCTAGTATGCATCATTCGTGGAGTTAGCTCTAACGAGATGCAAGCCAATTAGATCTTAGCCTTATCCAAATAATATAATTACAGTTCGCTATTAAACTTTGTAAAAATAATCAATCTTCATTAATTTTCTAAGCGAGTACGTATGGCGGCCTGGGCCGGCCAGACGTGTTACTACATCAATTGGCAAACGGTTGCTCCCCTAGCGGAAGTCAATCAAATTAACACGTCCCACGAGGACCGGAGTGTAGTGTGATATATCAACGAGTAAACAACCTTCCAATATATCGAGATTTAACTGTATTGGTATACCACAGTGAAGCGAAAGAATTATTAATTTTTAGATGAGTCGTAATTATTACACATCTGCTTCACCTTCGTACCTATTTTGAGGACATGTTTCGCAAATCATCGTTTGCACAAATTATAAAGTCAAAGAGAAGATTTATCGTCAAAAAAGAAACTAAAGCATACCCATAATTATTGGTAACAAATACATAACAGAATTTCAGCAAAGAACACATCCCTAGACAATGTTATTAATCTCTCAAAACAAAATTTTAAAACTGAAGAAATAGATGTACTTAACCAAGGACTAAAAACACGCATAACATATTCCAGCAATCCGGATGAATTCATTGCAGATATAGAATTAGCAGTAGAAAGTTTGGAATCCATGGACAAAAATATAATTTAAAAAAATCATCTCTTATATTGGAAAACTTATTAAATAAAAAACCAGGTAGCTTCGTAATGAGCTTCTGGACTTCCTGCGGTATTGTGAAGGGCAACAGTTTCTCATTCCTCTGTGCCACCCAATTCTGTACCCATGCCTGGACTTCCCGTACTAACTCGGGTTTGGCCGCAGGGATCTCTGTAAAAATTTCTGCCAGACAGTCTGCAAGAACCTCGGCTTTCTCCTCGGAGCAGAAGTGCAGGCCGAGGCGGTTGTGCAGCGCCTCAGTGCTTTCGATACATCTCATCTTATTTCTCTCCCCCTAATACTGTAAGAATTGCTATAAAGTATTCAAATACTTTATAAGGTACGTAGACATGATATTGTGGACACTGAAAGATTTTCCCTGTCATAATCAGCAGAGTGCATTTAAAATGTATATTTGCAGTTAGGTTATTTCCAAACTTCGTTAATTCCATACTTTTCATATAGGTAGATGAAACAGTTTAATGAAAGTGCATTTTCATATAGGTGTATGCATATAGTTATACACAACTATCTCGCTTTCAAAAGACGTACTCTGTTCTAGTATGGAAATTCATTCATGGGGTAGAAAGTAAAAACCCTTAAAGTTATACATATTTCAATAGACTTCTTGTCTAGAAAACAAGGATTTATTACTTCCATATTCTCCTACTATGTATCATTCGTGGAGTTACCTCTAACGAGATGAAAGCCAATTAGGTCTTAGCCTTATCCAAATAATATAATTACAGTTCACTATTAAACTTTATAAAAATAATCAATCTTCATTAATTTTCTAAGCGAGTACGTATGGCGGCATCGGCCGGCCAGACGTGTTACTACATCAATAGGCAAACGGTTGCTCCCCTAGCGGAAGACAATGAAATTAACACGTCCCACGGGGACCGGAGTGTAGTGTGATATATCAACGAGTAAACAACCTTCCAATATATCGAGATTTAACTGTATTGGTATACCACAGTGAAGCGAAAGAATTATTAATTTTTAGATGAGTCGTATTTATTACACATCTGCTTCACTTTCGTACCTATTTTGAGGACATGTTTCGCAAATCATCGTTTGCATAAATTATAAAGTCAAAGAGAAAGTTTATCGTCTAAAAAAGAAACTAAAGCATAACCATAATCATTGGCAACAAAACATAACAAAATTTCAGCAAAGAGCACATCCCTAGACAATGCTATTAATCTCTCAAAATAAAAATTAAAAAATGAAGAAATAGATGTGCTTAACCAAGGACTAAAAACACGCATAACATACTCCAGCAACCCGGATGAATTCATTGCAGATATAGAATTAGCAGTAGAAAGCTTGGAAACCATGGACAAAAATATAATTAAGAAAAAATCATCTCTTATATTGGAAAACTTATTAAATAAAAAACCAGGTAGCTTCCTAATGAGCTTCCGACTTCCTGCGGTGTTGTGAAGGGCAACAGTTTCTCATTCCTCTGTGCCACCCAGTTTTGTACCCATGCCTGGACTTCCCGTTCTAACTCCGGGTTCGCCGCAGGGATATCTGTAAATATTTCTGCCAGACAGTCTGCAAGAACCTCGGCTTTCTCCTCGGAGAAGTGCAGGGCTCAGTGCTTTGGATGCATCTCATCTTATTCCTCTCCCCCTAATACTGGAAGAATTGTTATAAAGTATTCAAATACTTTATAAGGTACGTAGACATGATATTGTGGACACTGAAAGATTTTACCTGTCATAAATAGAAGAGTGCATTTAAAATGTACATTTGCAGTTAGGTTATTTCCACACTTCTTTAATTCTATACTTTTCATATAGGAATATGTAAGAGGTTTATGAAAATGTATTTTCATATAGGTGTATGCATATAGGTATACACAACTGTCTCGCTTTCAAAAGACGTATGCTAGTCCGGAATGGAAATTGATTCATGGGGTAGAAAATAAAAACCCTTAAAGTTATACATATTTCAAAAGACTTCTTTTCTACAAAACAAGGATTTATTACTTCCATATTCTCCTAGTATGCATCATTCGTGGAGCTAGCTCTAACGAGATGCAAGCCAATTAGATCTTAGCCTTATCCAAATAATATAATTACATTTCACTATTAAACTTTATAAAAATAATCAATTTTCATTAATTTTCTAAGCGAGTACGTATGGCGGCATCGGCCGGCCAGACGTGTTACTACATCAATTGGCAAACGGTTGCTCCCCTAGCGGAAGACAATGAAATTAACACGTCCCACGGGGACCGGAGTGTAGTGTGATATATCAACGAGTAAACAATCTTCCAATATATCGAGATTTAACTGTATTGGAATACCACAGTGAAGCGAAAAATTATTAATTTTTAGATGAGTCGTATTTATTACACATCTGCTCCACTTTCGTACCTATTTTGAGGACATATTTCGCAAATCATCGTTTGTATAAATTATAAAGTCAAAGAGAAAGTTTATCGTCTAAAAAAGAAACTAAAGCATAACCATAATCTTTGGCAACAAAAACATAGCAATATTTCAGCAAAGAACACATCCCTTGACAATGTTACTAATCTCTCGAAACAAAATTTTAAAACTGAAGAAATGGATGTGCTTAACCAAGGACTAAAAACACGCATAACATATTCCAGCAACCCGGATGAATTCATTGCAGATATAGAATTAGCAGTAGAAAGTTTGGAATCCATGGACAAAAATATAATTAAGAAAAAATCATCTCTTATATTGGAAAACTTATTAAATAAAAAACCAGGTAGCTTCGTAATGAGCTTCTGGACTTCCTGCGGTATTGTGAAGGGCAACAGTTTCTCATTCCTCTGTGCCACCCAATTCTGTACCCATGCCTGGACTTCCCGTACTAACTCGGGTTCGCCGCAGGGATCTCTGTAAAAATTTCTGCCAGACAGTCTGCAAGAACCTCGGCTTTCTCCTCGGAGCAGAAGTGCAGGCCGAGGCGGTTGTGCAGCGCCTCAGTGCTTTCGATACATCTCATCTTATTTCTCTCCCCCTAATACTGTAAGAATTGCTATAAAGGATTCAAATACTTTATAAGGTACGTAGACATGATATTGTGGACACTGAAAGATTTTCCCTGTCATAATCAACAGAGTGCATTTAAAATGTATATTTGCAGTTAGGTTATTTCCAAACTTCGTTAATTCCATACTTTTCATATAGGTATATGAAACAGTTTAATGAAAATGCATTTTCATATAGGTGTATGCATATAGTTATACACAACTATCTCGCTTTCAAAAGACGTACTCTGTTTCAGTATGGAAATTCATTCATGGGGTAGAAAGTAAAAACCCTTAAAGTTATACATATTTCAATAGACTTCTTTTCTAGAAAACAAGGATGTATTACTTCCACATTCTCCTAGTATGCATCATTCGTGGAGTTAGCTCTAACGAGATGCAAGCCAATTAGATCTTAGCCTTATCCAAATAATATAATTACAGTTCGCTATTAAACTTTGTAAAAATAATCAATCTTCATTAATTTTCTAAGCAAGTACGTATGGCGGCCTCGGCCGGCCAGACGTGTTACTACATCAATCGGCAAACGGTTGCTCCCCTAGCGGAAGTCAATCAAATTAACACGTCCCACGAGGACCGGAGTGTAGTGTGATATATCAACGAGTAAACAACCTTCCAATATATCGAGATTTAACTATATTGGTATACCACAGTGAAGGGAAAGAATTATTAATTTTTAGATGAGTCGTAATTATTACACATCTGCTTCACCTTCGTACCTATTTTGAGGACATGTTTCGCAAATCATCGTTTGCACAAATTATAAAGTCAAAGAGAAGATTTATCGTCAAAAAAGAAACTAAAGCATACCCATAATTATTGGTAACAAATACATAACAGAATTTCAGCAAAGAACACATCCCTAGACAATGTTATTAATCTCTCAAAACAAAATTTTAAAACTGAAGAAATAGATGTACTTAACCAAGGACTAAAAACACGCATAACATATTCCAGCAATCCGGATGAATTCATTGCAGATATAGAATTAGCAGTAGAAAGTTTGGAATCCATGGACAAAAATATAATTTAAAAAAATCATCTCTTATATTGGAAAACTTATTAAATAAAAAACCAAGTAGCTTCCTAATTAGCTTCTGCACTTCCTGCGGTGTTGTGAAGGGCAACAGTTTCTAATTCCTCTGTGCCACCCAATTTTGTACCCATGCCTGGACTTCCCGTTCTAACTCGGGGTTCGCCGCAGGGATCTCTGTAAAAATTTCTGCCAGACAGTCTGCAAGAACCTCGGCTTTCTCCTCGAAACAGAAGTGCAGGCCGAGGCGGTTGTGCAGCGCCTCAGTGCTTTCGATACATCTCATCTTATTTCTCTCCCCCTAATACTGTAAGAATTGCTATAAAGTATTCAAATACTTTATAAGGTACGTAGACATGATATTGTGGACACTGAAAGATTTTCCCTGTCATAATCAGCAGAGTGCATTTAAAATGTATATTTGCAGTTAGGTTATTTCCAAACTTCGTCAATTCCATATTTTCATATGGGTATTTGAAACAGTTTAATGAAAATGTATTTTCATATAGGTGTATGCATATAGGTATACACAACCATCTCGCTTTCAAAAGACGTATTGTGCTCCAGAATGGAAATTCATTCATGGGGTAGAATTTTTTTTTTTTCGAGTGGAGGAAAAATGCATTTACGCACTAGTCCCGGGATCGGAGTGTGGGACTCCTCTGACGGAGAGAGATCCGTCAGCCCTACCCACTAAAAAACCTCCACCGGTGAGAATTCGGGAGAGGAAGTGCAGCAGTACCGCTATTGCACCTGCGGATTCTGGGAGAGGATATTACGGCCAGGCAAAGCCTAGGCCGGGTGAGGATGGCGCCAGGACACAAGCATGACCAAGGTCCTACTTGCGCCCTTGGGAATTCAGATGTGGAATTGGTTTACGTAGTATTGTTGTGCCTCGGGACGGAGGCATCGTCTTACAAGAGTCTTACCTCTTACAAGAGGTCCTGAAACATAAGGACGGTGTCATTAATTGTTAGTGCTTAAGAATAAGTTTTTTAAGATATCAGGCCCAGAGCGGCGCTGAGTCTGGCGTCAATTTGTTAGGTATTGGTTTACATGCATTCAATGTGAAAATGGATATATTTAATGTAAGTTAACTAAATAACAACCAAATATTTTGGACATATGCTCAAGATTGTGTATGGTCCACGTCATGTGAGCTAATCTTGCTAGATTATTGTTTTGTTTATACATCTACAATTGAGTAGTCTTCTCATGTCCATGTGGGATGCTTTGGTCATTTTCACTGGTCCCCAGAACGACCCTTAGCAGGGACTTCCAGGGCCACTGGTCTGTCAGTAGTGTTTTTGCTAAGCCATGGCTTCTGATTAAGGTGGTACTAAGTTGTTCAGGTAATCTTGAATGTTTATTTCTGGTTCCCCCAGGCCAAGAGTTCTGTCAAACAATGAGAGCGGTCTTTTGTGTACGTCGTGTTGTGTACCGTATGCGCCTAAGTCGCGAATTAGAGGGTTTTTGTTTTTTGCCTTTCTGTCATATAGGTTATAACTGAGTAGTTTAATAAATTGTTCGATCGAGTGGAGCTTCAGATCTTCGTGCAGCCAATAGGCTGGAGCTACTATAGGAACCTTTGCAATAATTCGTATTATTCTGTTTTGCAGTGTCTGCAGTCTGTTTATATGCGTTTTCGCAGCGTATCCCCAGACAGGGGCTGCGTACGTCAATATTGGCCTGATTAGTGTTTTGTATAGCGTAAGACCCATATTGAGTTGCAGTTGGTTATTTAAATTAATCAAAGGGTAGAGTCTGTTCAATTGTCCATTTGCTTTGGCCCTGATATTTTGAATGTGTTTTTTCCATGTGAGACCTTGATCCATGGTGACCCCTAAGTAGGTAATTTGGTCTTTCCATTCGATTCTTTCGCCATGATACACGAGAGGTGGCTGTCTGTGCCTGGGATGTCTATGTTGGATTCTTTTTGTGAAAATAATTGATTGGCACTTTCTGGAGTTTACTGTTATTCTCCATTTTCGAAACCATGGTTCAAGATCATTCAGGGCATTCTGTAGCCGCAGGTGTATTATCCGCGGTTGAGTGGACTGAGTTACCAGTGCCGTGTCGTCGGCGTATATGTATTTTTCAGTGCGAGTAAGTTCTGGCATATCGTTAACGTACAAATTAAAGAGGGTCGGTCCTAGCAAACTTCCTTGTGGGACTCCTGCCTTAATAGGCTTTAGAGAGGAGGAAGCATCCTCCACAGTTACTCGGAACCGACGCTCGCTTATATAATCTTTAATGAGGGCAAGTGTCGAATCAGAGAAATTGTATGATTTGAGCTTGTAAAGTAGGCCCGCATGCCATACTTTATCAAAGGCGCGTTCAATATCTAAGAAGATGGCGCCAGTCGATTTGTTAGTATTGTAACCTTTGGATATGGTTTCCGTAAGGCGGAGAAGCTGCTGTGTTGTAGAATGCTGGGATCTGAAGCCAAATTGTTCAGAAATGAGAATATTGTGTTTTATAATATGGGAATTTATTCTCTTTAGAATTATTTTCTCCAGTACTTTACCAAAGGCGTTCAGTAGGCTAATTGGCCTATAGCTGGAGGCGTGAGATAAGTTTTTATGTGGTTTTGCAATCATTACTATGTTTGCTACCTTCCATTGTGGTGGGAACCTGCCGCTGTCTAGAGTATAATTGAAAATCTTTGCTAGAAGCTGCAAAGCTCTACGTGGGAGATTTTTTAAAACGATGTTGGGTATTTTATCGGGCCCCGGGGCCTTTCTGTTTTTCAGGTGCCTGATAATCCAGCCGATTTCTCCCGGATTAGTCTTTCGCATTTTGTTGTGTGTGACAGTGTAGTCTGTGTCGTGTATTTCCTGTTCTATGCTTTGAATCTCTTGCAGATTCACTGGACCCTCAGCCGGGTTTGGTGTGAAGACCTTCTCAAGTGTGGCAGCAAATACCTCAGCTTTGGCCTGGGGAGTTTCTGCGACAGTGTTGTCATGTATGAGTGGTGGTATGTTTGTTTTTGCTCTGGTTAGGCACTTAGCTATACGCCAAACAGAGTTAGAGTTCGGATTTAAGCTCGCGAGAGTTTGATTCCACTGATTTGATACAAATTCCCTAGTTCGGGCCATTACGGCCTCTCTGGCATCAAGGTAGTCTTGTCTATGTAAAGGATTTCGCGATCGTTGCCATTTTCGTCTTAGTCTGTTCCTATTCTGATGTAAGATTTTTATGTCTAACGGATATTGGGCGTTTACTGATGGTGTAAATTTTTGTGGGACACACGTTGTGGTCGCTACCTTAATTGCCAATTCGAGTTTGGATACAGCTTCGTCGTGTTGCTGTGGTGAAGTAATTTCGTTTTCCGGTAAGTATCTTTCTAAAACGTTATTGAAGTCTTCCCAATTGACTAAATTATAATTCAGTTTTGGGATTTCTTTCTTAAACTTCAAGGGAAGTGTGACCTCAAGGAGTACTGGCAAGTGATCAGATGTCAGTTCTTGCAGTACTGTGCATTCGATGTTAAAGGGTATATTGTTTAATATGGCTAAGTCTAATACGTCTGGGGCGTGATTGTTAACATGAGGTATGTGGGTGGGCTCATCGGGCCCCATAATAAGAAAGTTAGTGTTGTTGATATAATTTAGTAGTTTAGTCCCTTGAGGATTGGGGTTTGTACTGTGCCACAAATAGTGCTTACAGTTGTAGTCCCCTGCCGCTATTACTCTTGGTCCTAGCTGCATAATTTTTTGGACATCTTCGGTGTCGATGTCACCTGGTGGGTTGTATATAGCTACTAATATGATCTCTGTACTGAAGGTGCTAATCTTTACTGCAGTCGCTTCTAGGCGGTTTAATGGGGGTACATGTACTTGATAGTGTCTGATGCTAGTTTGTATTGCTATTGCTGTCCCCCCTCCCCTACGATTACGATCGGTTCTGAAAATAGCATAGTTTGGTATTGAGAATTTATCTACGTCCCCTAAATGGGTTTCGTTTAATAGGGCTACTTGTATTGAGTTGGCTTGTAAAAAGTCTGCTAAATCTTTGCGTTTACGGCGTATTCCCTGGCAGTTCCAGTGTATTGTTCGTAATGTGTCTGTTTCAGCCATGGCTGTAGCTGTGTAGGTCATTCAGAAGTTCTAGTAGCCAGTGTAGTGTGAGTGTGGTGTCAGTACCCTGTTCTAAACAAGCCCCGAACATTGCTAGGTGTTCCTCAACATAATTCTTGGGAACGGAGTCTCTGGGCAGACCCAGGACGTTCAGCAGTTTTGCCAATGCTGCTTCATTGCCTTTGTGTCCCTTACCGCGGGGGGGGGGGAGCGACTTTGTGGCAGGAGGGTGAAGCCCTCTGGCCCTGTTCTGTTGGACTTTGTGTGTGTGTGCTTGGAGGATTGGGGCGTCGCTCATGACCTGCTGGGCCCTCCTCGGTGGCAGGCCGGGGAGCCACAGCTGCAGGGGGCTCGGCTAACGGGGCTGGTCGCTGTCGACCTCTAGTATCCCTAATGAGCCACCCTGCGTTTTCTGTCCTAGCGGCAGCCTTAGCATAAGTTTTAGGTGGCAACGAGGGGGGTCCCTGTGGCTGCGCGCGGACTTTAGGCATACTTTTAGTGCACTCTGCGCGATATACAGTGCAACCGCGCCAAGTTGCACCGTGGCCCTTCTGGCCGCATAACACGCAGAGCCGTTCCGCGGGCGGAACGGAGCACGTTCCTGATGGGTGTGGTCCTGTGCATTTGGCGCATACCCAGGATGGGGACCTACATTCACTTTGCAGGTGCCATAGTCTCTGGCATTTTCTGCATTGTTTAGGTTCGGGGTCTGATCGGTACCTTTCTACCCTTATGCGGAAATGTCCTAGGTGTGTGAGTCCTAAAATTTTGGTTTCAGTGTCGGGGGTCCCTGCCACCTCTATGAGGAACATCGGCAGGGGGGTGCGCTGCCAATTACGTTTCCGCATTTGGACAGCTCTCAGCGCCTCTATCCCTAAGACGGCCAGGTCTTCCTTAATCTCGTCACTGGTGATTTCGGCGTACAATCCTTTGAGTACGAATCTAGATGTCCTATCTTGGGGGTGAGGCAATAGGTAGAAATGTACGCCGGCTTGCTTGAGGTATTCTACAAAACTTCTGTAGTCACTCAAGCATTGCATCTTAACCATAAAATCACCACTGTTTCTAGCTATGGATACTGTGTATGTGTGTACTGGTTTTAGGTTGTCAAAGTCTCGTGTGATCTTTCTTATGTGAGTTGCCTGGCCTTTGTTGATCATGACCGGCGCCAGGTCAGATCGTTTAGTGTTAAGTGTATCTGTGGGTTCAGTGTGTGGTGTGTCTGCGTTTAGTTTGTTGTCCTTAGAGGTGCTGGCAACTGGAGAGGATGAGGTGGTTGCCACCGGTGAGGTGGGAATGGTTGGTGCGGTTTCTTTGGTGTTTGGTGAAGTGTTTGGTGTGTCCACAGGAGCAGGTGTATTCGGTTTTTTTGTGGATTTGCCACGTAGCGTCCTGGTGGTAGTCTTTGGTGAAGTCGTGGGTGTTTTGGAGTTCCCTGCCATGTTGTTAATGAGTGAGTATGTGTGTATTCGTGTGTGCGTGAGTATGGGGCTTAAGCCTAATAGAGAAAGAGGAAAAAAAGAGAGGAAGAGAGAAAGAGCTGTTAGCGAGCGCTAAAAAGCCCGGAAAAACAGAGGGTCGAACCCGCAGGCGCTTAAGCGAATCTTGCGACTGCTTGCTATGACCGTATTATCCTACTCGTCTAATCAACTAAGCGCTATACTCAGAGAGCAAGCGAAAGGCTTTGGTTTACACCACGGCAATGCCGAGCCGCTCCAACGGTGGCTGCTTCTTTGCAGCGGACCGCTTCTTCTTGCTTCTGAGACTGCTCTGGTAGCTGGTAGATGTGTCCACGTCGAAGTCTCCGCCGCAACGGGAGGTAGAAAGTAAAAACCCTTAAAGTTATACATATTTCAATAGACTTGTTTTCTAGAAAACAAGGATTTATTACTTCCATATTCTCCTACTATGTATCATTCCTGGAGTTACCTCTAACGAGATGAAAGCCAATTAGGTCTTAGCCTTATCCAAATAATATAATTACAGTTCACTATTAAACTTTATAAAAATAATCAATCTTCATTAATTTTCTAAGCGAGTACGTATGGCGGCATCGGCCGGCCAGACGTGTTACTACATCAATAGGCAAACGGTTGCTCCCCTAGCGGAAGACAATGAAATTAACACGTCTCCCGGGGACCGGAGTGTAGTGTGATATATCAACGAGTAAACAATCTTCCAATATATCGAGATTTAACTGTATTGGAATACCACAGTTAAGCGAAAGAATTATTAATTTTTAGATGAGTCGTATTTATTACACATCTGCTTCACTTTCGTACCTATTTTGAGGACATGTTTCGCAAATCATCGTTTGCATAAATTATAAAGTCAAAGAGAAAGTTTATCGTCTAAAAAAGAAACTAAAGCATAACCATAATCATTGGCAACAAAACATAACAAAATTTCAGCAAAGAGCACATCCCTAGACAATGCTATTAATCTCTCAAAATAAAATTTAAAAAATGAAGAAATAGATGTGCTTAACCAAGGACTAAAAACACGCATAACATACTCCAGCAACCCGGATGAATTCATTGCAGATATAGAATTAGCAGTAGAAAGCTTGGAAACCATGGACAAAAATATAATTAAGAAAAAATCATCTCTTATATTGGAAAACTTATTAAATAAAAAACCAGGTAGCTTCCTAATGAGCTTCCGACTTCCTGCGGTGTTGTGAAGGGCAACAGTTTCTCATTCCTCTGTGCCACCCAGTTTTGTACCCATGCCTGGACTTCCCGTTCTAACTCGGGGTTCGCCGCAGGGATCTCTGTAAATATTTCTGCCAGACAGTCTGCAAGAACCTCGGCTTTCTCCTCGGAGAAGTGCAGGGCTCAGTGCTTTGGATGCATCTCATCTTATTCCTCTCCCCCTAATACTGGAAGAATTGTTATAAAGTATTCAAATGCTTTATAAGGTACGTAGACATGATATTGTGGACACTGAAAGATTCCTGTCATAAATAGAAGAGTGCATTTAAAATGTACATTTGCAGTTAGGTTATTTCCACACTTCTTTAATTCTATACTTTTCATATAGGAATATGAAACATGTTTATGAAAATGTATTTTCATATAGGTGTATGCATATAGGTATACACAACTGTCTCGCTTTCAAAAGACGTATGCTAGCCCGGAATGGAAATTGATTCATGGGGTAGAAAATAAAAACCCTTAAAGTTATACATATTTCAAAAGACTTCTTTTCTACAAAACAAGGATTTATTACTTCCATATTCTCCTAGTATGCATCATTCGTGGAGCTAGCTCTAACGAGATGCAAGTCAATTAGATCTTAGCCTTATCCAAATAATATAATTACATTTCACTATTAAAGTTTATAAAAATAATCAATTTTCATTAATTTTCTAAGCGAGTACGTATGGCGGCATCGGCCGGCCAGACGTTTTACTACATCAATTGGCAAACGGTTGCTCCCCTAGCGGAAGACAATGAAATTAACACATCCCACGGGGACCGGAGTGTAGTGTGATATATCAACGAGTAAACAATCTTCCAATATATCGAGATTTAACTGTATTGGAATACCACAGTGAAGCGAAAAATTATTAATTTTTAGATGAGTCGTATTTATTACACATCTGCTTCACTTTCGTACCTATTTTGAGGACATATTTCGCAAATCATCGTTTGTATAAATTATAAAGTCAAAGAGAAGGTTTATCGTCTAAAAAACAAACTAAAGCATAACCATAATCTTTGGCAACAAAAACATAGCAATATTTCAGCAAAGAACACATCCCTTGACAATGTTACTAATCTCTCGAAACAAAATTTTAAAACTGAAGAAATAGATGTGCTTAACCAAGGACTAAAAACACGCATAACATATTCCAGCAACCCGGATGAATTCATTGCAGATATAGAATTAGCAGTAGAAAGTTCGGAATCCATGGACAAAAATATAATTGAGAAAAAAATCATCTCTTATATTGGAAAACTTATTAAATAAAAAACCAGGTAGCTTCGTAATGAGCTTCTGGACTTCCTGCGGTATTGTGAAGGGCAACAGTTTCTCATTCCTCTGTGCCACCCAATTCTGTACCCATGCCTGGACCTCCCGTACTAACTCGGGGATCGCCGCAGGGATCTCTGTAAAAATTTCTGCCAGACAGTCTGCAAGAACCTCGGCTTTCTCCTCGGAGCAGAAGTGCAGGCCGAGGCGGTTGTGCAGCGCCTCAGTGCTTTCGATACATCTCAGCTTATTTCTCTCCCCCTAATACTGTAAGAATTGCTATAAAGGATTCAAATACTTTATAAGGTACGTAGACATGATATTGTGGACACTGAAAGATTTTCCCTGTCATAATCAGCAGAGTGCATTTAAAATGTACATTTGCAGTTAGGTTATTTCCACACTTCTTTAATTCTATACTTTTCATATAGGAATATGAAACATGTTTATGAAAATATATTTTCATATAGGTGTATGCATATAGTTATACACAACTATCTCGCTTTCAACAGACGTACTCTGTAGCAGTATGGAAATTCATTCATGGGGTAGAAAGTAAAAACCCTTAAAGTTATACATATTTCAATAGACTTCTTTTCTAGAAAACAAGGATGTATTACTTCCACATTCTCCTAGTATGCATCATTCGTGGAGTTAGCTCTAACGAGATGCAAGCCAATTAGATCTTAGCCTTATCCAAATAATATAATTACAGTTCGCTATTAAACTTTGTAAAAATAATCAATCTTCATTAATTTTCTAAGCAAGTACGTATGGCGGCATCGGCCGGCCAGACGTGTTACTACATCAATCGGCAAACGGTTGCTCCCCTAGCGGAAGTCAATCAAATTAACACGTCCCACGAGGACCGGAGTGTAGTGTGATATATCAACGAGTAAACAACCTTCCAATATATCGAGATTTAACTGTATTGGTATACCACAGTGAAGCGAAAGAATTATTAATTTTTAGATGAGTCGTAATTATTACACATCTGCTTCACCTTCGTACCTATTTTGAGGACATGTTTCGCAAATCATCGTTTGCACAAATTATAAAGTCAAAGAGAAGATTTATCGTCAAAAAAGAAACTAAAGCATACCCATAATTATTGGTAACAAATACATAACAGAATTTCAGCAAAGAACACATCCCTAGACAATGTTATTAATCTCTCAAAACAAAATTTTAAAACTGAAGAAATAGATGTACTTAACCAAGGACTAAAAACACGCATAACATATTCCAGCAATCCGGATGAATTCATTGCAGATATAGAATTAGCAGTAGAAAGTTTGGAATCCATGGACAAAAATATAATTTAAAAAAATCATCTCTTATATTGGAAAACTTATTAAATAAAAAACCAAGTAGCTTCCTAATTAGCTTCTGCACTTCCTGCGGTGTTGTGAAGGGCAACAGTTTCTCATTCCTCTGTGCCACCCAATTTTGTACCCATGCCTGGACTTCCCCATCTAACTCGGGGTTCGCCGCAGGATCTCTGTAAAAATTTCTGCCAGACAGTCTGCAAGAACCTCGGCTTTCTCCTCGAAACAGAAGTGCAGGCCGAGGCGGTTGTGCAGCGCCTCAGTGCTTTCAATACATCTCATCTTATTTCTCTCCCTCTAATACTGCAAGAATTGCTATAAAGTATTCAAATACTTTATAAGGTACGTAGACATGATATTGTGGACACTGAAAGATTTTCCCTGTCATAATCAGCAGAGTGCATTTAAAATGTATATTTGCAGTTAGGTTATTTCCAATCTTCGTCAATTCCATATTTTCATATGGGTATTTGAAACAGTTTAATGAAAATTAATTTTCATATAGGTGTATGCATATAGGTATACACAACCATCTCGCTTTCAAAAGACGTATGCTAGTTCCGAATGGAAATTGATACATGGGGTAGGCTTAAGGCTTAGGCTTAAGGCTTTTTATTTGTAACTTATTTGCCTGGTGTCGGTACATTGGACCCGGCTTACAGGCTCTAAATTTACATGGGTTTATAATTCTGGGAATGGCCTCTTTATTGTCTTTGGGGTTCTTCTAAAACCCATACAGCGACCTGTTCTGAGGCCGCCGAGAACCAGTTTTATCACGTTATTTGTCTCTTTCTTTTTCTTGTTTTTATATTTACATATTTACACTGCGCTTATCTTGCGCACGCACACACAAACACACACACACACACACACACACACACACACACCTGGGCATACCACGTACGTCCCAATATCATACGCACTACACTGTACAGACTTGGTTATGTACAATATTTACAAGGTTCGCAGTTAGGCTGTGCGGCAGCGGGTAGCTGACTCCTGGGCTACCGATGATGGCGGCCTCTGCCGGGGAACGTGGCCTGAGCCAGGAAGGGCTGGGCGCGCATAATTTTGCAGTCGTTGTTTTTTTTATTTTTGTTTTTCTTCAATATGCTTTGATTCTGGCGTGTTTTCGGTGCTTGGGTTCGCCTTTCCCAATATTGTGTATGGTGGGGTTTTGATGGTGTCTGATGCGCGCCCAGATGGAAGAGGCACGTTTGTTGATGGCCTCGTAGATATAAGGGACGTGGGTTTCTTGGTGAATGGTGGCAGTTGTTGTTCGGATAGGAGCAGACAGGATTTTGCGTAGGGATAAGTTTTGTAGGGTTTGGAGATACTTTAGGGCGGTTTTGGAGGCGTTGGCCCAGACCACGCAGGCGTACAGGACCACGGATAAAATAAAGGATCTATATAGGATGATCTTCGAGCGCAGCTTTAGCTGTTTGCTCCTAAATATGGAGGCGCACATCTTTAATCGCTGCCGCCCTTTATTGGCGCTATCTCTTAGGTGGGTGGTCCAATGCATCGTGCGTGTCAACGTCACGCCGAGGTACTTGACCTGCTGACGACAATGCAATATTTGACCATCGACCGTTAGGTCCATTGCCAAAGGGCGCCGCTTTGTAAAATGTATAAGCTGGCATTTGTTCGCATTAATTTTGATTTTCCAGTCATGAAGCCATGAATGGAAGCGGTCAATGTACCGCTGCATCTCTAAAAGTCCATAACGAGGATTTTTATGATGGTTGTATATTGCAGTGTCGTCAGCATACATTGCAACTTTGCATCTGGCGTCCACGGGGAAGTCGCTGGTGAAGAGTATATACAGGAAAGGTGACATAATAGCCCCTTGTGGTACGCCAGCCTGCATCACTCTCTCCTTTGAGGAGGAGCGACCCACTTGGACGTAGAAGCGCCTGTTTTTTAAAAAATTATGCAGCAAGGGCAGTGAATTTTGGAGGCCGGGAAACTCTCGGTGCAGCTTGTAAATCAGGCCGTTGTGCCAGCACCGATCAAATGCGGCTTCTACGTCCAAAAATAGCGCCAACGTTGAAGCCCCATTGTTAAATTGCTCGGTGACGTCATCTACTAGTCTTAAAAGTTGAAGGTCTGTTGAGTGCCCTTTTCTAAAGCCAAATTGTGAATTTGAAATGTCAAGCGTCGCAATTTGTTTTTGGAGTCGAAATAGAATTATTTTCTCGAGCAATTTACCAATAGTGGACAGGAGACTAATGGGGCGGTAATTTTGAGGTTGCCTGGTGCTTTTCCCATGCTTAGGGAGCATTATTACCTTGGCTCGTTTCCAAGTGTCAGGGAAATAATTTTGCTGCAAACAAGCGTTGAAAATTTTTGTAAGTTGCACCAGGGCTTTTCTCGGGAGATGCTTGAGTTCCTCATTTGTCACCCTGTCCGGGCCGGCGGCTTTCCCATTAGGTAGCTTCCTAATGAGCTTGTACACTTCCTGCGGCGTTGTGAGGGGCAAGTGTTGCTCATGCCTCTGTGCCACCCAGTTTTGTACCCAGGTCTGGACATCCCGTTCTAACTCGGGGTTCGTCGCTGGGTTTTCTGTAAATCTTGTTTCCAGACAGTCTGCAAAGACCTCGGCTTTCTCCTCAGAGGAGAAGTGCAGGCCGAGGTGAGTGTGTAGCGCCTCAGTGCCTGATTTAGCGCTCGAGGAGACTTTAAATGCCTTTAATAATTTCCATAAAGAATTGTCCGAATGTGTGGTATTTAACATTTTCTGCTCCCACTGCTCAATTTTGTTTAATTTAATTTGTTGCCGAATGACGTTGCGTAGCCATTTTGCTAGCACTTTGTACTCAGGCTGGCGGGTAAGCCGCCAAAGTCTCGTCAAGCGTCGCCTCCTGGCAATGAGCTGCTCCACCTCAGGGTACGTGCAAAAACTAGGCGGGCTTGTGGTGTAGCTGGTGGAATTTCTTTTGGCCGTGTGTAGCGAGGCGGTGTAGTTTTCAATGGCGACGTCGATGTCCGCCTCGCTGTAGTATGACAGCCTAGGCTGAGCCATCCCGTGCATTTCAAGGGTAAACTTGCTCCAGTTTGTTTCTGCGCGCCTCAGAGGGCCGGTCAGCCCGGCCGTGATGGCGCCACTTATATCAAAGTGCACTGGAAGATGGTCGGAGTCTAGGCTGTGATACACAGTGAAGTTGTTTAGTAATGTCGCATTTTTTGTAATGACGAAGTCCAAGATTTCAGGTTCGAAGTGCCCTGACTTGTGCCAAAAGGTGGAAAGTAAAAACCCTTAAAGTTATACATTTTTCAAAAGAATTCTTTTCTAGAAAACAAAGATTTATTACTTTCATATTCTCCTAGTATGCAATATTCGTGGAGCTAGCTCTAACGAGATGCAAGCCAATTAGATCTTAGCCTTATCTAAATAATATAATTACAGTTCACTATTAAACTTTATAAAAATAATCAATTTTCATTAATTTTCTAAGCGAGTAGTTATGGCGGCATCGGCCGGCCAGACGTGTTACTACATCAATAGGCAAACGGTTGCTCCCCTAGCGGAAGACAATGAAATTAACACATCCCACGGGGACCGGAGTGTAGTGTGATATATCAACGAGTAAACAATCTTCCAATAAATTGAGATTTAACTGCATTGGAATACTACAGTGAAGCGAAAGAATTATTAATTTTTAGATGAGTCGTAATTATTACACATCTGCTTCACCTTCGTACCTATTTTGAGGACATGTTTCGCAAATCATCGTTTGCACAAATTATAAAGTCAAAGAGAAGGTTTATCGTCAAAAAAGAAACTAAAGCATACCCATAACTAATGGTAACAAAAACATAACAGAATTTCAGCAAAGAACACATCCCTAGACAATGTTATTAATCTCTCAAAACAAAATTTTAAAACTGAAGAAATAGATGTACTTAACCAAGGACTAAAAACACGCATAACATATTCCAGCAACCCGGATGAATTCATTGCAGATATAGAATTAGCAGTAGAAAGTTTGGAATCCATGGACAAAAATATAATTAAAAAAAATCATCTCTTATATTGGAAAACTTATTAAATAAAAAACCAAGTAGCTTCCTAATGAGCTTCTGGACTTCCTGCGGTGTTGTGAAGGGCAACAGTTTCTCATTCCTCTGTGCCACCCAATTCTGTACCCATGCCTGGACTTCCCGTACTAACTCGGGGTTCGCCGCAGGGATCTCTGTAAAAATTTCTGCCAGACAGTCTGCAAGAACCTCGGCTTTCTCCTCGGAGCAGAAGTGCAGGCCGAGGCGGTTGTGCAGCGCCTCAGTGCTTTCAATACATCTCATCTTATTTCTCTCCCCCTAATACTGTAAGAATTGCTATAAAGTATTCAAATACTTTATAAGGTACGTAGACATGATATTGTGGACACTGAAAGATTTTCCCTGTCATAATCAGCAGAGTGCATTTAAAATGTATATTTGCAGTTAGGTTATTTCCAAACTTCGTTAATTCCATATTTTCATATAGGTATATGAAACAGTTTAATGAAAATGCATTTTCATATAGGTGTATGCATATAGGTATACACAACCATCTCGCTTTCAAAAGACGTATTCTGCCCCAGAATTGGAATTCATTCATGGGGTAGAAAGTAAAAACCCTTAAAGTTATACATATTTGAATAGGCTTGTTTTCTAGGAAACAAGGATTTATTATTTCCATATTCCCTACTATGCATCATTCGTGGAGTTAGCTCTAACGAGATGCAAGCCAATTAGATCTTAGCCTTATCCAAATAATATAATTACAGTTCGCTATTAAACTTTATAAAAATAATCAATCTTCATTAATTTTCTAAGCGAGTACGTATGGCGGCATCGGCCGGCCAGACGTGTTACTACATCAATTGGCAAACGGTTGCTCCCCTAGCGGAAGACAATGAAATTAACACGTCCCACGGGGACCGGAGTGTAGTGTGATATATCAACGAGTAAACAATCTTCCAATATATCGAGATTTAACTGTATTGGAATACCACAGTGAAGCGAAAAGATTATTAATTTTTAGATGAGTCGTATTTATTACACATCTGCTTCACTTTCGTACCTATTTTGTGGACATATTTCGCAAATCATCGTTTGTATAAATTATAAAGTCAAAGAGAAAGTTTATCGTCTAAAAAAGAAACTAAAGCATAACCATAATCTTTGGCAACAAAAACATAACAATATTTCAGCAAAGAACACATCCCTTGACAATGTTACTAATCTCTCGAAACAAAATTTTAAAACTGAAGAAATAGATGTGCTTAACCAAGGACTAAAAACACGCATAACAAATTCCAGCAACCCGGATGAATTCATTGCAGATATAGAATTAGCAGTAGAAAGTTTGGAATCCATGGACAAAAATATAATTAAGAAAAAATCATCTCTTATATTGGAAAACTTATTAAATAAAAAACCAGGTAGCTTCGTAATGAGCTTCTGGAATTCCTGCGGTGTTGTGAAGGGCAACAGTTTCTCATTCCTCTGTGCCACCCAATTCTGTACCCATGCCTGGACTTCCCGTACTAACTCGGGGTTGGCCGCAGGGATCTCTGTAAAAATTTCTGCCAGACAGTCTGCAAGAACCTCGGCTTTCTCCTCGGAGCAGAAGTGCAGGCCGAGGCGGTTGTGCAGCGCCTCAGTGCTTTCGATACATCTCATCTTATTTCTCTCCCCCTAATACTGTAAGAATTGCTATAAAGTATTCAAATACTTTATAAGGTACGTAGACATGATATTGTGGACACTCAAAGATTTTCCCTGTCATAATCAGCAGAGTGCATTTAAAATGTATATTTGCAGTTAGGTTATTTCCAAACTTCGTTAATTCCATACTTTTCATATAGGTAGATGAAACAGTTTAATGAAAGTGCATTTTCATATAGGTGTATGCATATAGTTATACACAACCATCTCGCTTTCAAAAGACGTATTCTGCTCCAGTATGGAAATTCATTCATGGGGTAGAAAGTAAAAACCCTTAAAGTTATACATATTTCAATAGACTTGTTTTCTAGAAAACAAGGATTTATTACTTCCATATTCTCCTACTATGTATCATTCGTGGAGTTACCTCTAACGAGATGAAAGCCAATTAGGTCTTAGCCTTATCCAAATAATATAATTACAGTTCACTGTTAAACTTTATAAAAATAATCAATCTTCATTAATTTTCTAAGCGAGTACGTATGGCGGCATCGGCCGGCCAGACGTGTTACTACATCAATAGGCAAACGGTTGCTCCCCTAGCGGAAGACAATGAAATTAACACGTCTCACGGGGACCGGAGTGTAGTGTGATATATCAACGAGTAAACAATCTTCCAATATATCGAGATTTAACTGTATTGGAATACCACAGTTAAGCGAAAGAATTATTAATTTTTAGATGAGTCGTATTTATTACACATCTGCTTCACTTTCGTACCTATTTTGAGGACATGTTTCGCAAAACATCGTTTGCATAAATTATAAAGTCAAAGAGAAAGTTTATCGTCTAAAAAAGAAACTAAAGCATAGCCTTAATCATTGGCAACAAAACATAACAAAATTTCAGCAAAGAGCACATCCCTAGACAATGTTATTAATCTCTCAAAATAAAATTTAAAAAATGAAGAAATAGATGTGCTTAACCAAGGACTAAAAACACGCATAACATACTCCAGCAATCCGGATGAATTCATTGCAGATATAGAATTAGCAGTAGAAAGCTTGGAAACCATGGACAAAAATATAATTAAGAAAAAATCATCTCTTATATTGGTTAACTTATTAAATAAAAAACCAGGTAGCTTCCTAATGAGCTTCCGACTTCCTGCGGTGTTGTGAAGGGCAACAGTTTCTTATTCCTCTGTGCCACCCAGTTTTGTACCCATGCCTGGACTTCCCGTTCTAACTCGGGGTTCGCCGCAGGGATCTCTGTAAATATTTCTGCCAGACAGTCTGCAAGAACCTCGGCTTTCTCCTCGGAGAAGTGCAGGGCTCAGTGCTTTGGATGCATCTCATCTTATTCCTCTCCCCCTAATACTGGAAGAATTGCTATAAAGTATTCAAATACTTTATAAGGTACGTAGACATGATATTGTGGACACTGAAAGATTTTCCCTGTCATAAATAGAAGAGTGCATTTAAAATGTACATTTGCAGTTAGGTTATTTCCACACTTCTTTAATTCTATACTTTTCATATAGGAATATGAAACATGTTTATGAAAATGTATTTTCATATAGGTGTATGCATATAGGTATACACAACTGTCTCGCTTTCAAAAGACGTATGCTAGTCCGGAATGGAAATTGATTCATGGGGTAGAAAATAAAAACCCTTAAAGTTATACATATTTCAAAAGACTTCTTTTCTACAAAACAAGGATTTATTACTTCCATATTCTCCTAGTATGCATCATTCGTGGAGCTAGCTCTAACGAGATGCAAGCCAATTAGATCTTAGCCTTATCCAAATAATATAATTACAGTTCACTATTAAACTTTATAAAAATAATCAATCTTCATTAATTTTGTAAGCGAGTAGTTATGGCGGCATCGGCCGGCCAGACGTGTTACTACATCAATAGGCAAACGGTTGCTCCCCTAGCGGAAGACAATGAAATTAACACGTCCCAAGAGGACCGGAGTGTGGTGTGATATATGAAGGAGCAAACAATCTGCCATGTTTCGCAAATCATCGTTTGCATAAATTATGAAGTCAAAGAGAAAGTTTATCGTCTAAAAAAGAAACTAAAGCATAATCATTGGCAACGAAAACATAACAAAATTTCAGCAAAGAACACATCCCTAGACAATGTTATTAATCTCTCAAAACAAAATTTTAAAACTGAAGAAATAGATGTGCTTAACCAAGGACTAAAAACACGCATAACATACTCCAGCAACCCGGATGAATTCATTGCAGATATAGAATTAGCAGAAGAAAGCTTGGAAACCATGGACAAAAATATAATTAAGAAAAAATCATCTCCTATATTGGAAAACTTAATAAATAAAAAACAGGACAACATTTGAAACAAATTAAGATAAATAAATCTTTAAGGAAAAAGAATGTAATCTTCTCAAGGGCTGATAAAGGGAACAAAATAGTAATTTTAGACACTGCTACATACAAGAAAAAATGTTAGAGTTACTACAACAAAAAGAATTCCAAGAAATAGATTCTAATCCACTCAACCGATGCATAAATGATGTACAAAAACCATCATTAATAGTAAAATTTTAACAACTGCAGAAAAAAAACAATCAAGCCGAACAACCCTACCCTTGCAAGGTTATATGGTTTGCCTAAAATATACTAACCCAACATACCCATGAGACCCATTGTAAATAATATAAACACTCCTACTTACCTTCTGGCAAAATGGCTGTCCAAAAAATTTCAGTCCTTTCCACAATGCCATACTCTGAGCATAAAAGACTCTTTAGACCTGGTACAAAAAATTTAAAATCTTAAGCTAAAACCTCATGACACCTTAGTATCCTTCGATGTCCGCTTCCTCTTCCCTAGCATTCCATTAGACAAACTTTTGATTCAACTGAAAAAATGGCTAAATTCTATAAACCTAGATGCCAATGCAGTAGAGGAATATTTGGCAATGACTGAAATATGTATACATCAAAATTATTTTGTTTTCGATGGAAAATATTATAAACAAATTTCAGGACTAGCTATGGGAGGCCCGCTATCACCATTTTTGGCCAATCTATACATGAGCTTTTTCGAAACACATATAAGTAAAGCCTTCCCTCATATTTTTAAAACATGGTACAGATACCTAGACGACATCTTTGCAATAGTGCCCTACAAACAAATAAATGATGCTTTAAAACTACTCAACCTGCAAGAACCCAGCATACAGTTCACAGTGGAAACTGAAGAGGACTGCACTCTACCTTTTTTGGACCTTAAAATCACAAAAATCAATGGAAAACTAGAATTTGGTATCCATAGAAGAGCAACACACACAGATAATTACATCAAAGCAAATAGTTTCAACCCAATTCCACACAAAGGTGCCACCATCAACAGTCTTACACACAGATTAGTAAATCTACCCCTTAGCCAGCAAGAATATCAAAAGGAATACCATCAAATCTTAAAAACTGCAATTAAAAATGGATATGGAAAAAACCTTGTAGATCAAAAACTAAAATCATTCAAACTTCAAAAGAGATTAAAACAGATCACAGCTCTCACACCAATAAAACAAGAAATTAGATTTGCTAAATATACTTACCACCCCTGGGCCACAAATAGTTCCAAAAAATATTAAAGAAATACAATATAACATTGGCACCAAAAAACAATTACAACATCAAAAACCTACTTCACAGTAATAATACTGATAAGATAAAACCAGAGGAAAAGTCAGGCATTTACAAGATTAAGTGTAAAGACTGTGAAAAAATTTACACAGGGAGGACAAAAAGAAACATAGGCACTAGAAAGAAAGAATACTTCAGGCACTTAAGATACAGAAATATTGATAAGTCCGCAATAGCAGCTCATTTCTGGTCTGAAAATCATGAAATTGAAGATAGCACCGAATTACTAAAATACGTACAAAAACATAGTGAAGACGTCATATGGGAGAGAATATGCATAGAAAAACATAAAAGCCAACTAATGAACTTTGAAATCCCACCAGAAGAGAATCCCACATTTAAGTTCATCACTAAATCAAGAGATGGCAGCAACAACTCCAGAATTACCCACACCACTGGTTCAAACTTTAGTCGCATAAGAGCCGAAGATGCAAACGATGATTTGCGAAACATGTCCTCAAAATAGGTACGAAAGTGAAGCAGATGTGTAATAAATACAAATCATCTAAAAATTAATAACCTTCCAATCGATTAGTTTGTATGTGTTGTTACATAATTATCAATTTGCATCGAATAGCATTGTTAGTTGTGTATAGTTCTAGTGTAATAGTACGTGGTGAACAATATATCAGCGTTTTTGTGCATTTGACTGAGTTATTTACGCAAATTAATGTTATTTTGTGCAAATGACCTGTGTTGGCTCAGTGCCGTATTTTTAGTGAATCTAAGTGAAGCTTTAGGATTCTCTTCGGGATTCATGGGGTAGGCGTAGGCTTTTTATTTTTGTTTGATATTCCTGGTGCCGGTACAATGGACCCGGCTGACAGACTCTATATTTGCATGATATTACAGTTTCCAGTTTTTGTTGGTTTTGAGGTCATGGATTTACATAAAGGCCATACGGTGTCCCTTTATAGGCGCACCTAAAACAGCTTTAGTTAGGTCGTTTTATTTTCCTTAAGTATTGTCACCCAAACGTCGGAACTCCCTATAGAACCGGCAGCAGCAGCAGGAGACTTTCGGCGTTCGCCACGCCGCCTCGTTTGTCTTATAGCCGTGACGAGGGGTGGCTGAAAAAGAAACAACCACTGCGCCGTCTCTTTCTGTTCCACCTGAGGTCTCGAACTTACGGGATATTTCATCTAATCCAGAACATTCTCGATCTGCCAGCTGACCCTATATAAGCAACACGTCAGGCTGGAGGAGATTCAGTCAGTTCTTGGCGTAAGAGTGCAGTGCTGGAGTACGGAGGAGAAGACTGTGTGAGTGCATCGGAGGATTGTACGTATTTGCAGAGCAAAGTGGAATTATAGCGGACGAACCGGTGAATCGTAATTGTGTGCATTACGTAATTCTGTGTAATTAGCAGGTGTTTAACTGTAAGCCGGTGGAAATAAAGAACATTTTCGAGTGGTGTAATTGGACTTTTCATTTCACGAACCCACAAAGTCACACTGGTGTCAGGAAGCGGGACAACAACAGCACCGAACATTACAACCATGGACGCGGCATTGGAAAATATTTTGGAGAAGACGATGGAAATGAAGGCGGAACTGACAGAAATGAAGACGGCTAACGGCAACATCACCGAGAAGATGGAAGAAATGAAGGCCGAATTAACAACAAAAACAGAAGCGGCAAATAACTTCCTGGCCGCAAAGTTGAAACAATTGAAGACGGCCAACGACAACATCACCGAGAAGGTGGAGGAAATGAAGGCCGAATTAACAGCGAAGACGGAAACGGCAAACAACAACTTAACCACGACAATGACCGCAAAAATGGCGGAACTGACCACGGAAATGAAGGTGGCGAACGAGGCTCTCGCTGCCAAATTTGAAGAACAGTTGGCCGGCGTGAGGGATAACGTGACGGAGCTGGGCAAATGGATGGGCCAAGTGGACGAGCGCGTCGAGGACCTGACGAACCGCTTCAATGACCTAGAGGAAAAGGCCTACAATAACGCCAAGTCCCTGAATGCCATGGTTGAAGACTCGAAGACCTCGCGAACCGCGTAAACAAACCGGAGGGAAAGGCCTACAATAACGTCAAGTCCCTGAACGCCATGGTGGAGGACGTCGTCGGCAGGAAGCTGAAGGTTATGAAGGCCGACGCGCCGGGACGCGACACAACATCTGCTCGCGTCAAACCTCCCAAATATGACGGCGCGTCAACATTGGAAGTCTTCCGCCGCCAGTTCGACACAGTGGCCAAGCACAACAGATGGTCACCGGAGGAGGAGGCCACACAATTAATAGCCAGCCTCCGGGGACGGGCCGCGGACATCCACGAAGCGCTGACAGCGGCATTAAGGATGGAGGCGGCCAAGGTAACATCTATCCCGACGTCGAGAACGAGGAGTTTCCGCTACGCGGGAGAGAGAAAACCAGCCGAGGGACGCCGGCGAACACCTAGTGGCCTGTGTTGGGGGTGTGGACAGCCTGGATACATGTAGAGAGACTGCCCACATAAGGAAGGGCAGCTGGAAGAACGAGTAAGGCCCGGCGTGGAGAGGGGCACGTCGGCGCCATTACCACCATCCCCTTGAGTGACACTGCGCGCCGTCAGCCGGCGTATGGACGACAGCCTCATCGCGGACGGTTGGGTGAGAGGGAAGCCGTGCGGCGTTCTGGTGGACACTGGGGCAGCCGTGACCATCATCAGACCTGACGTGGCGAAGGGATTGCTGACGAGGAAGCCAAGCTGACCATACGAGCTTGTCACGGCATCGGGCGACACCTTGCCTGTGGAGAAGGAGGCCCTGCTGGAGCTGACCTTGGGGCGGAGTGCAGTTTGTCTGTGGGTGTTCGTCGCGAAGGTGGCTTAGGAGGTGATTCTGGGACTGGATGCCCTCAGGAGAAAAGAGGCGACGGTCGACGTCGGCAGGAATGTCCTGCGGCTCAGCGGAGAAGAGGTTATACTCCGTCAACCCGAAGAGCGCCTTGGAATCTGCAGTGTCGTCTTGAACGAAGACGTAGTTGCCCCCGCGAGGAGCGAGGTGATGGTGACGGCGCGACCAGAAGGCCAGACAGCAGGTTGGGTTCAGAGGCTGCAGGAGTAGGACTTCACCTCGGAACATCGTAGAGGGAAGAGCCACGGTAACGCTGACGCCATGTCTCGAAGACCCTATCCAGAAGAGTGCGGCCAGTGGACAAGAGTGGAGGTGAAGGAGCGTGCCGCAGCAGTCCGAGTAGTCACGGCAGTGCCTGCGGATGGCTGGGATAGTGCAGGTCTGAGGAGGGAGCAGCTGGTGTACGCAGACTTGGGGGCACTCTTGAGGGAAGTGGAGGCAGGGACGAGACCAATCTGGGAGGACATCGCACCGAGGAACGCCGCCTACAAGCCGTACTGGGCCCAATGGGACTCGTTGAAGACCAGAGAGGGGGTGCTGTGTCGGGTATGGGAGTCACCCGATGGGAAGACGCAGAGAGAGCAGTTGGTACTTCCCCGGAGTAAGGTCCCGGAAGTCTTGGAGGAAGTGCAAGCCGGTACTTCGGGAGGACACCTGGGAACGAACCGAACGATTGACAAACAACGGCAGCGCTACTACTGGCTGAGACTCCAAGAAAATGCTGAGAGATGGTGCCGTCAGTGTCACGTGTGCGCGGCGAGTCGTGGCCCCCAGACTAGGAGCCGGGGTCGCATGCAGCAGTACAACGTAGGAACGCCATTCGAATGGCTCGCCTTGACATTGCTGGACCGTTCCCAGTTTCCGACCGAGGCAACAAGTACCTAATGGTGGTCGTGGATTACTTCACCAAGTGGCCGGAGGTGTATGCCATCCCAAACCAAGAGGCAAAGGCAATCACAGACTTCCTCGGGGAGCAAGTGTTCTGTCGATTTGGGGTGCCGTTGGAGCTACACAGTGACCAGGGAACCAGCTTTGAGTACAACCTAATGAAGGAGGCACTACAAAGGCTTGGGGTGAACAAGACTCGCATTACGCCTCTACATCCCCCATCGGATGGCATGGTCGAAAGGTACATCAAGACCTTAGAGGAACACCTGAGGAAGGTCGTGGCCAGCCATCAGCGAGACTGGGACGTCAAGGTGCCACTCTTCTTGCTGGCCTACCGCTCGTCTACACGACACAACTTTGATGACGCCAGCCAGCTTAATGTTCGGCCGAGAGTTACGCCGCCCTTGTGACCTGACTTTTGGAAGCCTTCCGGAAGCGAAACAGCCAGCGACCGAGTATGTGGAGAACTTTGTGGACCATCTCCACGACATGCACGAGATGGCCCGCCAAAACATCCAGAAGGCGAGCGACCGCATGAAGACCAGGTATGACAGGCAACCCAACAGCCAAGGGTTCCAGCACGGCGATCTGGTGTGGTTGTATCGTCCTACCCGTTCCAAGGGACGCTGCCCGAAGCTCCAGCAGCCATGGCAAGGTCCGTACAGGGTGGTGAAGAGGATTAACGACGTGGTCTACCGCATACAGAAGGTTCCACGAGGAAAGATGTTGGTGGTACACCTGGATCGCCTGGCACGCTACGATGGTGCTGTTCGGAACGACGAGCTTTGAGGAGGGAGCAGTGTCACCCAAACGTCGGAACTCCCTATAGAAACGGCAGCAGCAGCAGCAGCAGCAGGAGACGGTCGGCGTTCGCCACGCCCCCTCGTTTGTCTTATAGCGGTAAGGAGGGGTGCTGAAGAAAAAACATCACTGCGCCGACTCTTTCTGTTCCACCTGAGTTCTCGTACTTACGGGATATTTAATCTAATCCAGAACATTCTAGATCTGCCAGCTGACCCTATATAAGCAGCACGTCGGGCTGGAGGAGAGTCAGTCAGTCAGTTCTTGGCGTAAGAGTGCAGTGCTAGTGTATGGAGGAGAAGACTGTGTGAGTGCATCGGAGGATTGTACGTAATTGCGAGAGCAAAGTGGAATTATAGCGGACGAACTGCTGAATCGTAATTTTGTGCATTACGTAATTCTGTGTAATTGGCAAGTGTTTAACTGTAAGCCGGTGGAAATAAAGAACATTTTCGAGTGGTGTAATTGGAATTTTCATTTCACGAACCTACAAAGTCACAATGTTATGTTTTTTGTGATTTTTTACATAAAACACACACACACACACACACTCACGCACGCACTCATGGGCATACTTAGTACGTCCCTCGCACTCACACACTCATTCACGCACACTTCACTTCACTTTGTGCACTATTTACACTCAGCTGTCCTACTGTGCGTCAGCATGTTGCTTAGTTCCTAGGGCAGCCGGGAGTGGCGGTGCTCATTTAAAATATTTTCACCGGTAAATGTTTGCCGAGTTTTGAATCGCCTTTTCCGGTGTTATTGATTAAAGGGTTTGTATAGCACCGAATGCGCGCCCAAATGGAGGAGGCTCTTTTTACCAATGCCTCGGGGATGGTCGGTATGCGGACTTCTTAATGGAGGGCGTCGTTTGGGGAGCGGATGGGAGCGTATAGGATTTTCCTAAGGGAGAGGTATTGCAGGGTTTGAAGGTATTTGATGGTTGTTTTGGATGCGTTTGCCCAGGCCACACATGCGTATAGAACCACTGACAGGATGAAGTGCTTGTACAAGATAACCTTCGAGCGGAGTTTCAGTTGTTTACTCCTAAACATGGAGGTGCACTTATTTAATCGCTGCCGCTCTTTGTGGGCATTATCTTTTATGTGGTTGTACCAGTTCATTGTGCGTGTCAATGTCACACCGAGGAATTTGACCTGATGACGGCAGTGCAATACTTGACCACTGACCGTTAGGTCCATAGCCAAAGGGCGCCGCATTGAAAAATGGATAAGTAGGCACCTATTTGCATTAATTTTATTTTTCCAGTCATGGAGCAATGAAAGGAGGCGGTCAATATACCACTGCATCTCTAATGGACCGAAACGGGGATTTTTATTGTGGTTGTATATTGCAGTGTCGTCAGCTACATGGCCACTTTGCACCTGGCGTCCACGGGGAAGTCGTTGGTAAACAGTATGTACAATAGCGGGGACATGATGGCCTCCTGCGGGACGCCAGCATGCATGACTCTCCCCTTAGAAGAGGAGCCGCCCACTTGGACGTAGAAGCGTCTGTTTTCTAAAAAGTTGCGCAGCAGTGCTAAGGAGCTTTGGAGTCCGGGAAAACTTTGGTGCAGTTTGTAAGTCAGGCCGTTGTGCCAGCAAGGAACAAATGCAGCTTCTTCGTCCAGAAATAGCGCCAACGTTGAAACGCCATTGTGAAATTGCTCTGTCACATTATCATTTACTCTTAAGAGTTGTAGATCTGTTAATGTTGTTTTCGAAAGACGAATTGGGTGTTGGAAATGACATCCAGTGACGAAAATATGTTTTGGAGTGTAAAGAGTATCACCTTTTCGAGCAATTTACCAATAGTAGACAGGGGACTATGAGGGTGGTAGTTTTGAGACTGCCTGGTGCTTTCCCCATGCTTCGGGAGCATTATGACCTTGGCTCGTTCCCAAGTGTCAGGGAAGTAGTTTTGCTGCAAACAGGAGCAAAGTGCACCAAGGCTTTTCTCCGGAGACGCTTGAGTTCATTAGCCACCCTGTCCGGGCCGGCGGCTTTCCCGTTAGATAGTTTCCTAATGAGCTTGTTGACTTCCTGCGGTGTTGTGAGGGGCAACTGTTTCTCATTCCTCTGTGCCACCCAGTTTTGTACCCATGCCTGGACTTCCCGTTCTGACTCGGTGTTAGTCGCAGGGTTCTCTGTAAGTATTTCTGACAGACAGTCTGCAAAATCCTCGGCTTTCTCCTCGGAGGAGAAGTGCAAGCCGAGGCGATTGTGCAGCGCCTCAGTGCTTTGGATACATCTCATCTTATTTCTCTCCCCCTTATTCTTTAAGAATTGCTATAAAGTATTCAAGTACTGTATAAGGAACGTAGACATGACATTTGTGGTAAAAAGGAATATTTTCCCTGTCATAAACAACAGAGTCTATGTAAAATGTATATTTTCAGTTAGGTTATTTACACACTTTGTTATTTCCACACTTTTCATATAGGTATATCTCTCTCGCTTTCAAAGTATGAATGAACCTTTCAGAATGGAAATTCATATATGGTATAATTCATTCATTCATTCAAGCAGCTGGCGGCTGACTGAGGGTCAGCACGATGTGTGTATTTCGTGTACCTGTCCTACACGGACTTAACCACTTAATGACAGGAAATGTGGGGTTTTGCAGGTTGGTGGTTTAAGATAATGTAGATGAAAAGAAGGGAGGTAGCCGTAGCTCCTCATGGTAGCCAACTCGGGTGCAACGCTATGTTAGCACCGCTGGTGTGATAATTTTCAGGAAGAGTTTAATTTAGAATGTCTATTAAATTCAAACAGTAATAATTTTAGGTTGAAATAAGTAATCTATTGTTACCGGGTGTGCCCGCATGCCATGCGGGGAAGCCGGTATAGCTTGTAGCGTCTTTCGGTTGTTCTGTAGTTCCCTAGAGACCTAACCAGGGCGCTCTGATGTTGAGGCAAACTCGCGTAGAATTTTGTGGTCCGGCGCCTAATGACATCTTCCACATAGTGGAGAGATGAGGCTTCATGAAGGTATCTCACGGGAAACCTCCAGCAAACAGAATGGATGGCCCTAAGACATCTATTTTGTACACGCTGAATTTGTCGCAGATTGGATCCTGCGGCCATGCCCCAGATCTCACAAGCATAAAGCATGATTGGAAGAATTAAAGCCTGAAAAAGGCGCAACTTAAGGGGTGTCGGCATTCCTGAGCGCATCATGGGGTATAACGAAGCCGAAGCTCCGCATGCCCGATGAGTCACCTCCTGGATGTGACCCCAAAAAGTTAGGCCCTTGTCCAGCTTTACACCTAAGTATTTTAGAGAATTTGTCCACTCTATCCTTCTGCCAGAATAATTAAAGGCGGGGAGGTTGGCGGGAAAGTGACGCTTAGTGAAGAGTATGGCTTGGCTTTTCTCTGGGTTGATAGACAATCGCCAATGCCTACACCAATCATGAATGAGGCTTAGGTGTCGCTGTATTGGGTTGAAGGCTCTGCGTGCGTCTCTATTTGTGTTGTACAGTAGCACGTCGTCCGCATATTGGGCTATGTTCACGTGTTGCTCCGTGGGGAGATCCGCCACATACACGCTAAAGAGTGTAGGGGATAAGACAGAGCCTTCTGGGACGCCTCCTCTGATGGGTCGTCTGGTAGAAAGCTTTCCCGCCACAACAACTGTGAAATGTCTGTGTTTAAGGAATGAGTGTAAGATGTGTATCATGTGTGCAGGAAGCCCCAGGGTGATTAGTTTGTGTAGGAGGCCTGCATGCCAGGTGGTAGAGAAGGCCTTCTCGACATCCAGAGATACCGCCGCAGTGAATGCCCTTTCCTGGAAACCCAGGGCAGCGGCCTCCACCAGACGGAGCAACTGCTGTGATGTCGAGTGCCCAGGACGAAAACCAAACTGATGGGGACGAATAGCTTGAATGTCCCCCAGTAGGGGCGACAAGCGGGCTAAAACAAGCCTCTCGAAAACTTTCGAGAGGACTGACAGGAGGCTAATGGAGCGGTAACTGGCGGGGAGAGCCGGATTTTTACCGGGCTTCAAAATGCAAATCACCCGAGCCTCCCTCCACTGCCGTGGAAAGTGGCCCAGGGCGAGACACATGTTAAAAACCCGAGTAAGAAAAAGAACGGCTTTGAATGGAAGATGGCAGAGCATGATAGGTGTCAACCCATCGGGTCCCGAAGCTTTTTTGGGATTTAGACGCCGGAGTGCGCCCTGGAGCTCACTGGGTCTAATGACAGGTAGTCGGTCCGCCTCAGCAAGAGGAAGTCGAAGGTATTGACGAACCTCCCGCTTGACGCGGCCAGTGAAGTCTAGGTCCTGGGGGTCATCTCGTGGCCTCATGGTCCTCTCTAGGTAGTCGACAAACACATTTGCTTTTCCTTGGGGTTCATACACCAGGTCTTGGGTGCCTTGGATAGGGGTGTTTGGTGCTCCTCCACGATTCCGGAGTCCTTTTGCAAGCCTCCACGCCTCGCCATTCTCAAAATTCACTCGGGACATCAACTCCTCCGACGCGCGCACACGGTGCTCGCGTAGTCGAAGTCGAACCTCTCGGTGTCGCTGATAGAGTCTGTGAGCTGCCCAAGAGCGACGAATGAGAAGATGGATGTCTAGCGGGATGACGTGAGGGTGTAGAGGTGCTGGAGTGTGAACGGTGAGGTTGCGAACTGTTCGTCCTACGATGGAGGTGAAGGAGGAGATCGCCGTCTCCAGGGTCGGTATATCTGTAATGTGTGGGTTAGGAGGTATGGAGTCATTTAAGCAGACCCGTACGCAATCCCAATCGACTTCACGGTTTTGAACCGTGAATTCATGACTGACAACCCGTAAGTTGACCTCAGCCACAACTGGGTTGTGGTCGGAATGTAAGGCGCTTTGTGAATTGAGCGATAAGTGAAATGGAAAATGTTTGATGATTGCGAAGTCAATGACCGAAGGACGGCCTTGAATTCGCGGGAAATGAGTGGGTTGCCAGGGACCCTCTACTCTCAGTTGAGGATCTCCATCTATGATGCGGATGATTTCTCTGCCTCTTGCGTCTGTCCGGGGACCCGAATGCCAACGCGGGTGTTAAGCATTCAAATCCCCAGCCATAATGACGTTGGGATGTAGGGCGAGGATGGAGAGATAATCATTAGCAATGAACTGTTGGCTAGGAGGGTGATATGCAGACACTATCAGGACTTCGAAACCGCCCAGATTCACGCAGACAGCAGTGGCTTCTAGGGTTTGAAGAGCGGGAAGCTGGACAGGTTTAAGGACAACCCCCCTCCTCACAAAGATCGCCGTGCCGCTGCCACGGTGGCCCACACGGTCGACCCTGAGGCAGTAGTAGCCGGAAATCCGGAAGGACATTTCAGGTCGGAGATGTGTTTCCGATACCAAGATGAGATCCAAAGCAAATGACCTCGCGAAATGCAGGAGTTCATCTTGTTGACCATTGATGCCCCTCGCATTCCAGAATGCGAATCTGAACGAGGACAGAGACCTAGTTCGACCCGCCATCCTGGCTTGCGCGGCTTACTGCGGACAACAAGGCAAGCGCCTCCATGGCAATGGCCATTCGGGCTGCAGAATCCGTGGTGTCAAAGAACCTCACCACCAGTTCACAGAGACGCCGGCCGTGGTTCTGCAGCAGCTGCTGCAACCATCCCAGCATCTCCGAGGCCTGTGTGGTGGGAGGAGAAACTTCTTTTGAAGTGGAAGCTTTGGTGGGAGAGGGGGATGCTGAAGAGTGCCTGGGCGCCGGCCTACCATTAGCCGGTCCGTCCCTCAGCTGGCGATCGGGTTTGGGAGTAGCTCGCCCGCTCGACGCCTCGGAAGCAGACTCTCGCTCTCTGGCAGAGCGTCTTCCCTGCGCTCTATCAGAGGGGGTGGTATTAGGGGCTGTTTCTGTAGCCTTAGGTGGACGTGTGTGTTCTTCCCGTGATACCGTCGGCAAATCCGCAGGCTTGCGCACCACCTCCGCAAAGATGGGCACACCACGTGCTTTCTGAGTTGTACCAGAAGCAGCAGGGTGCACTGGTACGGTGGGGGCAGTTTTCTGCCTAGCTGATGATGGTGCTGGCGCCTTCCTAGAGGCTATCACAGCCTTCCTAGTCGGGCAGCCCCCGTAGCACGCAATGTGATCACCCTTGCAATTAGCGCAGGTGGGTACCTCAGTGATGGCACGCGGACAGACATCTTTGGAATGGGTGCCACCGCACCGTAAGCAGCGTGGGTTACGGTGGCAGAAGTTGCTGGAGTGGTTAAACCCCAGGCATCTGTAACATTGAGGGGGGCCGCCATAGCCCTTTGCTGGTTCCATCTGAACCCGGAGGTAGCAGATGGTTGTGACTCCGTCCAACTTAATTTCCGGGTCACTGGTTCGCTCCACCACTACAAAGAACAGTGGGAGGGGGGATTTAGTTCCTTGGCGATCTGGAGCTGGCCTTGTCAGCTGCTTTATCACTCTGGGGGTGATACCCTGGCGGACGAGATCTGTCCTGATGTCCTCTACTGAGGTATCCACCGGCAACCCGCGGATAACCCGGCGTACATCACGGGCTTTCTCTAGCCCAAAGGTGAAGTGGGAAATTCCCCTTTTCTTGAGATGCTGCAATAACAGGCTGTAATCTTCCACCGCTTTAGCCTGGAAGATATAGCGGCTTTTGTTCCTCCGCACTGTGCACGTCTGCGCCAGGGTCGGCATGACTTCTTTTAGGAAGCCAACAGCCCCGGGGAAGTCATCCACAATTATCGGAGGAACATGTTTCCGTCGACCCCCACCATACTGACCTCCGCCAGCATTGGCAGGGGTTCGACGGCTGGACCGGCTAGAGGGCACGCCCTCTGCAGCCAGTCTCTCAGCGCGCTTGGCCTTCCGTGACTTAGCTTCACGAAACTCCCCCTCCTGCTCGCCATCCGTGGATATGTCCGACGAGCTGCGCTCTGAGGCATCCTCGTATGTCGAGCAGTAGCTGGAGTACGTAGTGATCCTACCACTACGGCAAGGAAAGGGGGTGCGAACACTGGCACACTCTACCTCGGAGTCAGACCCCGAGTTTTCAACTAGACGATGAACTGGCTCGCGTGAGTCGCCCTGGTTGGTAGTTTCAAGAAGTACTACCTTGCCTTCTCCGCCGCGGCGTTGTTGGCGAGGTTTTCTCTTCCTGGTGGCACCAGTAGAGGTGCTGGTTAAGGCCGTTGCGGCCGAGTTGGCTAGCCCGTCGGGAGCAGAGCTAGTGGATGGGATAGGTTCCATCACTAATGGGATTGCTGATGAACCTTAAAGGTATACATATTTCAAAAGACTTCTTCTCTCGAAAACAAGTATTTATTACCTCCATATTCTCCTAGTATGCATCATTCGTGGTGTTAGCTCTAACGAGATGCAAGCCAATTAGATCTAAGCCATATCCAAATAATATAATTACAATTCGCTATTAAACTTTCTAAGAATAATTGATCTTCATTAATTTTATAAACAAGTACGTATGGCGACATCGGCCGGCCTGACATGTTACTTCATCAATCGGCAAACGGTCGCTCTCCTAGCGGAAGTCAATGAAATTAACACGTCACACGAGAACCGGAGTGTTATGCGATATACCAACGAGTAAACAACTTTCCAATAGGTTACTTTGTAAATGTTGTTACAGAATTATCAATTTGCATCGAATCGCATTGTCAGGTGCGTATAGGTCTAGTGTAATAGTGCGTGGTGAACAATATATCAGCGTTTTTGTGCATTTGACTGAGTTATTTACGCAAATTAGTGTTATTTTGTGCAAATGACGTGTGTTGGCTCAGTGCCGTATATTTAGTGAATCTAAGTGAAGTTTTAGGATTCTCTTAGGGATTCATGGGGTAGGCTTAGGTTTTTATTTTTGTTTGATATACCTGGTGCCAGTAGAGTGGACCCGGCTGACAGACTGTATATTTGCATGATGTTACAGTTTTCAGTTTTTGTTGGTTTTGACGTCATGGCTTTACATACAGCCCATACGGTGTCCCTTTATGGGCGCACCGAGATCAGCTATCGTTTTCTTTTGGGTGCTCCAGTTTTTCTTTGAATATTATGTTTTTGTGATTTTTTTACATATATAGCACACACACACACTCACGCACGCACTCATGGGCATACGCAGTAGTTCCCTCGCGCTCACACACTCATTCACGCACACTTCCCTTCACTTTGTACACTATTAACACTCCGCTGTCCTGCTGTGCAGCAGCATGTCGCTCAGTTCCTTGGACAGCCCGGGAGTGGCAGTCCTTATTTACAGTATTTTCACCCGTTAATTTTTGCGGTGTTTTGGCTCACCTTTTCGGATGTTATAGATTAAAGGGTTTGTATGCCGACGAATGCGTGCCCAAATGGAGGAGGCTCTTTTTACCAATGCCTCGGGGATGGTCGGGATGCGGACTTCTTGAAGGAGGGAGTCGTTTGTGGTGCTGATGGGAGCGGATAGGAATTTCCTAAGGGAGAGGTTTTGCAGGGTTTGAAGGTATTTGATGGTTGTTTTGGATGCGTTTGCCCAGGCCACACATTCGTATAGAACCACTGACAGAGTGATCGACTTGTACAAGATAACCTTCGAGCGGAGTTTCAGTTGTTTACTCCTAAATATGGGGGCTCACATGTTTATTCGCTGCCGCCCTTTGTTTGCAATATCTTTTATGTGGGTGTACGAGTTCATTGTGCGTGTCAAAGTCACGCCGAGGTATTTGACCTGATGACGTCAGCGCAATACTTGACCACCGAACGTTAGGTCCATAGCCAAAGGGCGCCGCATTGAAAAATGGATAAGCTGGCATTTATTTGCATTAATTTTAATTTTCCAATCATGGAGCCATGAAAGGTAGCGGTCATTATACCGCTGCATCTCGAATTGGCCGAAACGAGGATTTTTATGGTGGTTGTGTATTGCAGTGTCGTCAGCGTACATGGCCACCTTGCATCTGGCGTCCACGGGGAAGTCGTTGGTAAGCAGTATGTACAATAGCGGGGACCTGATGGCCCAAGTGGGACGTTTGCACTGAAGTGCACAAACTCATACAAAACCAGAGCCTGACATAAAAGTTTTTCTAAAATTGCTTTCCTTGGATTCTGTGGTCCCGTAACATGTATTTCTGGTGAGATCTGGATATTAAATTTTTTGGTGGAATGCAATACTTCCGTTACTATGACTAAAAGAGGAATAAAATGACATTTCACTTGAGAAAAGTGTAAGTGTTTTAAAATTAAGAAGAATAGCAACGAGTATCTCAGTAGAAGTTTTCTTCACAAAAAGCATGATTGACATGAAATGTGTGCCTTAATGTGATATTTATGTGTTCTTTGTAGAGGAAGATTTTGTCTATCTGTTATGTTTCATCTGTTATACGATTGCCGTCCAGAATGATAGGGACTTCTGTGCCTCTGTGTGGCTTTTCGCCTCTCTGCCTCATAGCTGTAACCTTCTGTCGCTCCTTCACTTTAGGCTTTTCTCCTAAGGGATAATAACCCAAACGGATATACATAGGTGTAAAATGTGAGGTGTGCCCATATGTTGTATAATCTTTAACTTCTTAAACTATCACCTCGTTTACTCTGATATGCATTTTTATTCTATTAATAGGAAAAGTTATTTTCGTATTTATACTATTGAATAGGTTTTGCTGTAGTCTACGTATTTTTCTAGAATAAAATTTTGAGGAATCTTCTTCCATTTCAAAACATTCTGTATCAAAACATTTGTTTAGTTTTATTTCCTGGCTAAAACGATATTTCTTAAAATGTATATATTAGAAATTAACATCCAAATGACATATGTGTTTTGAGTTTTCTGTAGTTCACCTGTGAAATTACAATGACATTTTCTTTAAATTCCATATATTTTTGCATAACTGGTAGTCCATAAAACATAACCCAAAGTCTCCTTCAGGAAAAGTGAGTTTGTTTATATATGCAATTAATGTAGCTGAAGCATTTTCGTATATGTATATATATCTTTGCCGTTTTCCGTTTGACTGTTAAGTATTTTAAACAATAAATTTTACTGTGCCATTCTTCGGTTTCTTTTGAACTAATGCAAAGAAAACGTAATGGCAAAACAGTCAAATATAATACAGTTCATTATAATGTCAGCCTTCGGTAGGCTTTCTCTATCTGCTTCAAAATGGTATTGGTACTATGTATGCCAACATATATCAAGACTAAAAAGGTGATATATGAAAAAATAAGCTTTTTATGAAAAATATATTTGCAAAATAAATTCCAAAATTAATGATTAGTGGGTAGCGAAAGTCTCTTATTAAAGAACATGAAACTTTTTATATTTTTTATTCTTATAAGACGTACTTCGTAGATTATTATTTAAATTTTATATTTTAATTGATGAAAGTTTCAGAATGGCGGTGGCTCTATTATTGCTCCCGCGTAGTGATTTGCGAAGATGGAAAAAATCGCGATTCGAGCTGTGATTAAGTACTTCGTAAGGTATGAAAGTAAAGGACATTCATGCTGATTTCGAGAATAAACAGGGGGACTATGCTCCTTCATATTCAACTGTTGCCAAGAGGACAAATGAATTTAAATTTGGTCGAAAGAGCTTAGATGATGATCCGCACAGTGATCGGCCAAGATGTGTCACTACTCCAGAAATCATCGCAAAGGTGCACAAAATGTTAATGGAGGATCGCCGCTTGAAAGTGCGTGAAATTGTTCACGCTTACCAGATGTCATCTGAAAGGGTATATCACATTTTAGCTAAAAAATTAGAAATAAAAAAATATCTGCAAGATGGGTGCCGTGACTCTTAACGCTGGACCAAAAACGCATGAGAATGGACATATCGGAACAATATTTGGGCCATTTTAGAAGAAACGAACAAGATTTTTTGAGCCGGTTTGTGACCACAGATGAAATTTGGTTGGATTACTATACCTCAGAGACAAAACAACAGTTAAAGCAGGGGAAACATGCTGAATCTCCACCACCATAAAAGCAAAGACAATTCTTTCGGCTGGAAAGGTCATGGCATCACTTTCTGGAAGATGAAGGGTATTCTGCTTGCAGATTTTCCCCCCACTGGGCAAACAAATTATGGAGAAGACCATTCTAACCTCTTGAACAAGCTGCAAAAAACGTTTCGCGAAAATAGGCCAGGTTTAGCAAGGAAGAAGGTTATCTTCCATCAAGACAATAAGCACTCGCACACGTGTGCCGTCACCATGGCAAAATTACAGGAAATAAGGTATGAATTGTTATTACACCCACCTTATTCACCTCATATGGCTCCATCAGACTTCCATCTCTTCCCGAAACAGACAATTTTCATGGTGGACGAAGATTCACTTCAAACGAAGAATTGATAGCCGGAGTTAACTATTTTGCAGACCTGGAGGAATCTTATTTTCGAGATGGGATCAAAGCACTAGAACATCTTTGGACCAAGTACATTATTCCACAAGGAGACTAAATTGAAAAATATAAAACTTTCAGTGATGTAAGTACTTTATTTCTATTCCGTTCCGAGAACTTTTCAAACTACCCTTGTATCTCGGTCAGGGTGAGTTACCTGGATAGGACTTCCTTCCTGAAAGACGAATGTCGGTTAATTCCAAACTCTATGGACCCTGGGATCATTTGGTATCATTTCACCGATGTCATTCACCGTCTGATATGATTTAACGTTGGAGGACATGGATTAAAATGATCCTCTTAAACTCTTTGCAGGTGTCATTAAATACAACGAATTAAGTGGTGTAGACGTCATATACTAAATGAGAGTTAGATTTCGATGAATACATTCAAGGTGTTCATAAACAGTGACTTTCTGTGATTATGGTTACTGAGATAGTACTTTGAAGTGCACAGCTGTTTAGTAGCAAAATGATTTGCTTTGCGGGTGGAGAAAACTGTCACTTCACAGGTAAAGCATGACTTGCCACAGAATAGAATTCGCGTTCTGTTACCGTAGAAACAGCGGTTGGGTTACAGAATTACGTATACGACACTAATCCTACTTTTTTCGTTTAATTCCCAGGCCAGATCTTGCGATATGCATCATTTTTAATGAAAGCAGCTAAATTCGTACCAACGCTGTTTAATTCTGAATGAACAATAAAAGGAAACAAATGTATTTACTTAATGTTTATGTATTCTAAAATAAAAATAAAATACGTAATTACTTTGGAGGTGTACCACACAGAAAATTAGGAGTTCCTATAGAAACAAAATCACGGTCTATTTATTATATCATTTAAAGAAGTGCTATCCCAGGTTTATTTATTTAATTAGATGCGCAAACTCTTGGACATTTTCTAATTTGTTCACATTCTTTTCAATATAACTATTCATCTGTTCCATATTTTAGGTTTTCGAAGTTCACTTTCTGTGGTGTTCAAAGTTTATTTCTGTGTTGCCATATTACAGCTGTAAAATAAAGCAAATCGATATATTTAAACAGTTAATAAGCGACTCTAACTATTAATATAAAACGGTGTATATTTGATATGCATCTCTACAAGGCAGAAATTGTACCCTGAAGCTGAGCGACAAGAAAGCACGTTTTTTATGTTTAGTTATCAGGCCACTGTTGTGTTGTCCGAACTGCAATTTAAATTGTAATTTCACAAAAAGGGCGTGTCATTACAAATTGCCATCTCTGCTAACTTTTTACAAACAAACCTTGTTAAGAGTTATTCTTCATTTTTATTAATCGAGATAAATTTTAATTACACATTTATGCATTTCGTTGTAGATATGCATGCATATGGTTAAAGCGACAGTGAGCTTTTTAAAAATACGGATCGCTATGTGATGAGTTTGAAATGCTATACTATTTACACAGCCGCGAGGAAAATAAATAAAAGGTCGGTCAACAAGAGTGTCCTATTTTTAATATGTGGTAGCAGCCGTTGTTATTGAGTTAAAGCAGTCATTGTTTTCATGCCGTTACAGTTTTTATTGACAAATAGCCCTAGAACTCAATAGCATTCAGAAATGCGTAGAAATTGTGAAAATATGTTATCAAAATGGGTATTACGTGACACCGGGCTCTTAAAAGTGAATGTTTTAGTCTTAATTGGATGGCGTGGATCTCAGAAACATCTTCCAGCAATATGATACCACATGTCATACTGCTCTCGAAACAATTGATATTTTGAAGGAGAGGATCAGATGTTTCTCCATTTCATCATGGTGGTGGTGATGTTAACTGGCCCCCCGTTGTATTACTCATTGTGGGTTATATTATATCTCTCATTTATGCAAACAATTCAGAAGCAGTAAATTATTTCATGAATAGCATCACTCATGTTATTCGTGAAGTGAGATCTAATTTACGTTCATGTATCACTGAAAATTGGTTCAACCGTATACGTACAACCCATCGAAGCAGCGGTAGTCACATAACTAATGTTCTCTTTCACACGCAATGACATTATGTTTCAAAATAAAAAATAGAAAACCTTTATATTTTATAAAATGTGTTTTATTTTAGTTCAAAGATAGGGCACTTGTTGAAATACCCTTTACTATCTAATCATTTGATAGAGTGTAAATATCTTAAAAATGCAAACTAGTAACAAAGGATATCTAGGAAAAATTTAACACCACAAAAGTCTTATTTCACATGACTTTACTTTGGCGAATACTGCACTTTTTGTACAGGAAGAATTTATTCATCCATTACAGTTACACAAAAGTATCTCAATGTATATCCTGCGGCATGGCCCAGTGAGCTGAAACGTTGTATTCCGGTTCCCTGTCACGGAATTCACTCGGGGTGTATCCTACGGATTTTAAGTCCCGGATATAGGACCAGTGCCCACTGACCATCATGAGGAATTTAAGGAGATGCAATTACCAGCGAATGTCAACTTTCCGGCTGAAGGTGACGATATGCTGACCACATCTTCTCTTCATATCGGTTTCATGATTGATTATCCACCTTTGCCTTGCCTATGTGGGTGTACGGCCGGCATTTGGGTTGACAGACTCAGGCTCGATTCGAGCTGTTACACATTTATTACCTCTATGTATAGAAATGTTGCTCAATTTTGAGAGAACCTTACAGGCCATTCATACAAAATTCAAGATAATTATATTTGTCACGAAAATATGGTTGCTTGGTTGGTTACCAACACCCCCCACATGACAGCCTTGGCGTTCGGGGTAACCTCGCCCCACCACGTGATGACCGGACTCATTTCTCAGTGTTGACGGTGAGGCGAGAGGACCTACAGCTTATATCGTGAACTTCGAACCACGTTGGGTATAGGGGACACTTCACATGGGCTAGACAGGCGTCTAGATGAAGGCGTGGATAGGACCGACTTATAATCGCCACCCCAGAGAGGAGAATCGAACTCGTGACCCTTTGCACGGGAGTCGCGAACGAATCCACTGCGCTGCCCCAGCGCCCCTACCAAAACATGTTAAATATGTATATGGAGTTTAATGAAAGTCATTAGAGCAGTATTTGAGGAAATAAAAAGTAGAGGTCAATTTGAGGTAGCTGAATTCTGTTGAAAATGTTCGTGCTGTCCTCATTAGAAAATGGCAGCTTTGGTATTTCACGGAATTTTCTTTTATGAATTAAGCTCCTCAGCGATATACAGCACGCACGTGCATTTTTTTCTTTCTATAAGTGACCTTTTGATTTAGGAAGTCAGAAAGTGCGTATTACTGTGAAATCTTCTCTGCGCATAGGAAGAGATTTTAAATGCTGACAATAGAGGCACTAAGGAAGAAAGAATATAGAGTAACTAGCGTTCTATCGTATACTTCAGTATGAACGGTCTTAATCATTGCTTATGTTAACTATAGTGCAAGGAACAGTGCTTAAACTAAAACGTTATTAAACATTTTACTTTATCGTACAAATAATTGTCACTACTGAAAACGTTTTATGCCAGATATACCTACAGATAAAAATGTAGAAAATTCTCTCTAGAGTGCAGAGGTCCATTTGGTTTGCTGCTGGAAACAAGGAAATTTCCATAAAACATTAAAAAAATTATTTCATTATATTCTTTCATATCTGTCTGCAATATCTTACTCCACTCTGACTATAATGGAGCTGTCTAAAGCGAGTAGAATTCATAATGAAGTTAAATAAGACGCGACCTACTAAAGCAGTTCTTTAATAAAAGATTCCTGGCAAAATGTCACCAATTTCAATAGGGTTTGCCTTCATAATTCATAATTCCTCTTCAGTCCTATTTTAATTAATGCGCATTGTAGTAGAATTTAGAGCACTTTAATATTGCTGGAGAATTAATGTCTGTATGGTGCATGATAAGGAATACCCTATATAAATAATTAGAAACGAAATAACGCGGAAAATCCACAGCTTCCGTCATCGCTTATTATAAAGAAGACCTTATTTTAACCAGCAGAAAATTATTCTTAGAAAGAGTTTCAATATCTGAAAAGTTCCTATTGCAGATAAGAGTAGTTAATCCAATAAAAGTTAGAACCATGCGAGCATTACCCTTTATCGTCAGTATAGGTAGAGGGTAGTCATACGGATGTGTCTGAGTTACTGGAGCACAGCATCCCTCATAGGTCATAATCTGAATTTTTTACTTCCAACGTGACCCCTGGGGCAAGCAATGGAGAGAGACTAGATTCGGTGGACCATGGGGTGGCTTCCGATTTCAGTCTAACACCGGTTAGTGCTGCATAAAAGTTCTCCTAAGGCCGCAGCAGTTCGGAGAAATCGTTGTGCAGCTCTTCCTGCCGCAACAGACCAACTGCTGTCGAAGCAGAAGAGGTGAAGCATATAAAAGGAAACGATATGGACAGGAAATTATGAATAGGATGTTCTTGATAGAAGGAGTGCCACACTAGCATTCGCTAGTGCTAAAGGATAAATACAAGTTATGTTTAGGATTGTGAATATAGCTTGTCTAACTGGTAAATGATAGCAGAACATGTACTACACAAAAATAGAGGTCGCTTTAAAACATACAAATTGTTTCAAATAGCCTTATATATGTCATCAATATCTCCAAGGTACCCCATGTTTCGAATTGTAAACATACGTATTTCTTTAAAGCTCTTTTCAATTTTTGGTTGGAATTTTAAGGCCAGCATATAAGGTCTAGTTCTAAAACACGAGACTGGCACTGTTCTGCTTGCGCATTTGGAAGGCCCGGGTTCGATTCCCGTGGCCGACCTACCCGACCCATGGGTATTTTCGGGGCTTTTCCCGGGTCGCCAGGTGAATGCTAGGTAGGTTAATTACATCCCCCGAGTTTCCTGTCCCTCCATTTCATCTCCATTATCATTTTATACCATTTTTCATCTGGTACTCTCTTTCAGGATAGAAGTGTCGGCGCTGCATGGCAGGATGATATGCTCTGAGTGAACCAATTCCTCCTCGGGTTGGACGGTTGCCGGTCTTCGAACTCAGATCTCGTAGTGGGAAGGTTTCTGAACTACAGTAGGTTGGCATGTCCGTTGTTTTTTGTTTTTTAATTTACGTCCTCCAACGTATAGTTATATCGTACGGTGAATGAAATTGGTGAAATGATGCTCAAATGAGTCCGGGGTTCATGGAGCTTAGTGTTACCCGAAATTCGTCTTTCAAGTTAAGGGAAAACCCCGGAAAAACCTTATCCAGGTAACTCACCCTGACCGAGATTCGAACTCGGCACCTCCTGAACCAGAGGCAGACATTCTGCCATCTACGCTACCAAGGCGGGCATGTCCGTAGTTCTGGCCTGCCGGGAGAAGTTTCCATCTAAGTAAAAATGTAGGGACCCTCCCCTCTGCACTGTCCTGATTCCTTGGGACGACCGCCCTGTATCTCCTCTCGCCTCATCCTTCCTCTCCGGGGATGCCGCAATTGGGACCATACGTATAGTAAACCAAGTGTGGCTTCCGTGCCGAGTCCCCTCGGAACTAATCCAGTTTTACAGTTACCTATAAGTAAAACGTCTGATGCAGCAACTCCAGGAAATGTTAATCTCGTCTAAAAGGAACTAGATATAACATAAACCTCCGTAACGATAATTTGCATACTCACTAACAAGAGACAGGATGGAGAAATTCGTTTAAATATAATGCTATATTATCTGACTGACTGGGACAGAAATAGATGGGCTGATACACACGTACACATGCGAAACGTTTTATAAATACACTTTTTGTGAGTTCGTTAGACTTCAGAACATATATTATGGAGGACATGCCTTACTTATTTATGGATCGCTTTTTTAATTCCTTAAATTTCCAGTAGCAACTTAACTGCATATCTATGTGCGGGTCAAACTGAATTCATGTATTTATGGTTTACCTCGTACCTTGTTGCAATAACGGCTGGATGTCTACTAGAGGACACTTGAATGGGTCCTGCACCGGTGTATTGCCAGATGAAATCATCGTTTCCTATCCGGGAAGTTCGTTTATAGAATACGAAGCATGTAAACGACTAATGCCTTCCTGTTATGTACATGTCACGTATCGGTTGATAAATTACACGTACATCGAAATTTAAACAGCTCTATTCTATGTAAGGTTTTGCATACGCCCGCTCCCCTTGTGAAGTAAAGTAATTATATTAACAGTTTTGTGATTTGTATTTTCTTAACCTGATTAGAAGATGCTTTTCATAAGCCAGTGACAAACCCCAAAGACAATTCTTTAAGTACTGGAAAATTTGGGCATAAGTACGTTTAAAAATGAACATTCACAATTTTCAAATAAAATATCGAAAGTGAAGTATATGTGCAATCTTGGGAATCCTCACAAATTTTATGATCAAAATTTAGTCTGGAGTGTAAAGTTCAAACGTCTGTAGCCTGCACACTGCCACACTCCTTTTGTATTACAACATTTTCCAGCCATTAAGCATTTACGTGTCATCCCTTCTCTACCGCCACTAAAGCCTTTTTGCACATAAACTAGGTGTAATATTTAGCATTGTTATTTTCCGAAAAAGCTTAAATTCTTAAGGTAGCATAACTCCTAATAAATTATCCCTGATGTTACTAATGACAGACACTATCTCCTGCTTATTTCCATAAATGCGTAAATTACGTGTCGTATTAGATGTTAGATTCATGTAAATTCTTAAATCTTCAGAGGTGGTGGTCTACATGCTACAGGATGTTTACTGGCTTAAATGGTAACATAATGTTACACCTAATTAAAGTACATGATTAACCTGTAACAAGTGAATTATTGCTAATGAACTAAACATACAATGTTATACGTTTTCTATTCACTTTGCATGTGGTCAGCTAAGGAATATGTAGATGTCAGTTTCGCAAATTCCCTTTTGTCATAACTTGAATTTTACGATTACTTGTTGGTTACAACATTGCCATGTTGTATAGACGCGAATAAATTAGTCTCGCCTTAAATTTTGCGTTTACTTCAATTCCTAACATATTCGGAAACGGAACAATTCAGCTTACTTACAGCAATCAATATTAGGAGAAATTTGGGCTAATCCGAGAACCGAAACTGTTACCTCACATTCATTTGTTGGTCAGAGGGAAGTTGCTTGTTTATCCACTCAAGAAGAATTCTTCTTCTCTGCCAGATCGCTGATAACAGCGTCGAAGGTTCCGACGGCAGAGGTCACACACATTATACACACGTTACGCTGGCTGCTACATCACCACGTTAGAACACAGAACCCTAAGCACTGCGAGCAAGAACCACTAATTGATTTGTTAGATGTGTGGCAGCAAAGTAATGTAGAGATGCTTGTTTCAGTAAGTAAAGTAGATAGACACAGTACAGTATTTTACACAAAAGCTCAACACAGAGAAATCACCAGAAATACATGTGATGATGCTTCCGGGGTCCAAAAATAACACATTTAGAAAACCTTCTGTATGTGTGTATATGTGCATGCATTTGAGAGTATGTCACAAGCAGGCGCTTCCATCTGCCTGTCTGGCTGTGAACAGCACAGCCCAAAAATTTGGAATTTGAGTTGAGCAATATGGATATGACATAAAGGTTTTCAGTAAAATCCCCCCACGACAGTGCAAAATTTTGACTATCTTAAAAATGGTGATTTTGCTTTATATTCGCAATTTTGATTAAAACATCAAATGTTTAAGGCATTTTCGTGTCAAACAAAGCGTTTATTTTGAATTTTGGGAGGAAAGCCTTCAAAATCACCTTCATCATAAATGATTTGCATGACTGGTGATGTATAGGAGATGACAATTTTAATACCCAGAAAATATAGATCCGTTCAAGCAAAATTTCTGTCACATATCTTTGCTTCTAATATCACTGGCCTCCGAGCGGCTTTCAAAAACCTCACCTCTGTTACATCGCTGTTCCAGCCTCGGCCTACAGTCTTCATTGTTACTCTACAAGCCACTCGTTCATCCGCTTATTACTTACGCCTGTCAAATGTGGGGGGCCGCACACACATGTCATCTGCGTCGTCTTGAAGTTATATAGAATCGCTTCAATTCTCCATGGTTCATTGGTAAGCAGCAGCTCCATCACGAACTAGGATTCTTACCTCTTTACGACTACATTCGTTGGATCGCCCGTCGTTTCTTTTCCACGCTGCAAGAAGTTTCAGGAGCTGTGCATTATAACATCGGGGTCCGCACGCGCCAATCCTCACGCTTAAAGAGGAAACTACCACATAACTTGCTTCTGAGTGATACATCTGATTCCAGTGATTCTAGTGCTTGATGTGTGTCTTACATCTCCAATATTGACTTAATTCCTCAGAGTTCTAACTTAATGTAGTTAGGGGGCGGCCTGTCAGCCTACCCATGAGAGTTATTTTTCTTTAATTTATTGTTTTGTTACCTTCTTTTCACTCTGATCTGTAAAGCATTGTGCTACTGATCGATCAATAAAACTTACCAAAAATATCCTTGTTGATGGAGGGAATGATTTTCCAGGTATTGCGTGTTACTTGCTTGCATTTTAAAATAATAATACTGTGACTTTGTGGGTTCGTGAAATGAAAATTCCAATTGCACCACTCAAAAATGTTCTTTATTTCCACCGACTTACAGTTAAACACTTGCCAATTACACAGAGTTACGTAATGCACACAATTACAATTTACCAGTTCGTCCGTTACCGTTCCGATGCACGTACACAGTCTTCTCGTCCGTTCGCAGCTCGTCAAGCACTGATTGACTGACTGACTAAATTCACTCACTGCAGCCCATGAAGTCTCTGGATTAGATGAAACAACCCGCACGTTCAAGAACATAAGGGGAGGGTAAAGAGACGGCTCAGTGGCCCGCAATCCCTCTCCTAATCATCCCTTCAGTTAGTGACTTAAATTAATGGGTGGGTGTGTCCGAACGCCTCCGTCTCCTGCTGCCGCTGCCAGTCGGGTCTATAGGAATTCCGACGTTTGGGTGACAATACATTTCTCTAGCAGGAAGTCTGTTCAAACTCTTTGTTTCCTCTATTGAGGTTTTACAAGTACAAAGAAGATAATGTATGACTGTTTTAGAGGTTGGATTAGACACCTGGCATGTCTTAGCATGTGGCGTGTGTTTGCTAGCTTTGAGATTCGTTTCAGAAAAATAAATCTCAATCTTGCAAATAAAGGAATCCTCTTAAATACAATTAGGTGGAAAATAATCAATTTCACACTGTTACAATCGTTTAATAATAAAATCCTTTCTGCAGAAATTTTCATTATATATACAAATATATAGTATTTTTTTCTGAAGAAGGGAATGATTATATTTAATAGTGAATAGTAATAATTTTTAAATTATTTTCTTAATGTAATAAGATTTTTTTTTGAAAATCTCTCTGTGCAGGAATCTGTTATGTGAAATGTAGAGAAAAGTGGACAATCAGTAATAGTTTTTGTGAAAAAAAATTTAACTTCAGCAACGTCGACACCAATTAAAACAAACATTTCCCCAAAATGATACAAATTGCAGCCAAATATTATTAACCACTCTACATAACTTCAGATATTAGCTGAACATCTTAATGATTCTTGGGAATTTAGTATTTGATCAGACGGACCTACAGCTGCAATTAAACGTACAGCAATAAAACTTCAATGCCGCAACAATTTATATTTAAAAATATTCCTATACTTTATAGGGATCTAAATTGCTGCAATAATAAATGTTTCTCAATATTCTGTAGTTTTCCATTTACATACTGTAAAAAACTAAATGTGAATGAAAAGTTCCTCAAAAAATGAAATGTGTAGTGTTTAACGCCCACTTTTACTACATACGGCACCACAGGCGATGACACTGATGATACATGAGATGAAGATGGAGCACCGGTGGAATGAGATGGCGGGGGGAACCGGAGGTCCCGGAGAAAACCCGCCCCAGCGCCGTGTTGTCCACCACAAATCTCACTTTGCGGTCGCCTGGGATCGAACCCGGGCCGCCTTGGTCTAACCAAGCAGTCTAACCACTGAGCCACGGCGTGGCCGAAAGTTCCTCAAGGCCTCATATTATGTTCGTTGTGCCGTACAATATTTAAAGAAATATTAAGAACGTTTTGAGAAAACAGATACTAACTACAATGTTTTCATTGTTTATTTCTTCACACTAATCAATTTCCAGCAATTAACTTAGTAAATAAGAGTTTAATGATGAAGCCTGGGATTCAAGTACTTACGATAGTAAGTCGTCACAAACTGTTTATCTCGATATGAGAGCCCTTAGTGGTATACCGAGAGAATATGAGTCAATTGGAGAACTTAATGTCATGATGGCGCGTTGGCCATGGTAGTTCAGTGGGTTAGAGCGACTGGACGGAAACCAGGAGATCCGTGGTTCAAATCCCGGATATAAGATTGAATTTTTCAGGTTGACTGTGTCTATGCAAAATAGTTGTATCCTTACATGTGTTGGAAGAGAGTTGAGCGGGCTAACGGTTTGTTTTTCCTTTTCTTCGAAAGATTACATTTTATGACTTTATGTTTAATAGAACTTCGGTGCAAGTGCAGTTTCACTCAAAATTATTGCACTTTTTAAAATACGTACATGTAAACCGTTGCACATAAAGTAATCCGTATTAATCAGATTATTTAGGCAAACTGTTTTCCTGAAAAATATTTCCGTCACCGCGTTAGATAGTTTCCCGGCGTAGAGTATAATTTTACATGTCAAATAGCTCCGTTCCGAAATTTATTTTGCGTTTTTTCAGGTTTCCGGCATATATGGCGTGCGTTTTAGGCAGATTTTACTGTATAGGTTTGCCAGTTCCTTTTCCTCGGTTATAACACTCATTTTTCAGTATTTAAATGGTCTTTGCAGATATTAAAGTAAACTTTCATAAGAGTTTCTTCAGTATATCCTAACTAAAATTTGCTAAGTACTTATTCGTAAAACAGAAATATGTTAAAATAACTTAATTAAAATTTTCGTAGCAAATCTCCTTATTTGCTGAATAAATAATACATACATACACACAAACACCACACACACACACACACACACACACACACACACACACACACACACACACACACACACACACACACACACACACACACACTCGCGCACTCTATTTTATTTAAAAAAAATTCGACGTGGATTTGATTTTGCACGGATGACAGGGTGAATCCACGAAATTGTTAGTAGTCAGCTGAAATTCTGGGTAATGCAGTTTCCGAATGTGGGAGGCATGACGGAAATGTTCGTGGAATTCACTAACAAAATACTCCGCCCTTATATACCCCACACCATTAGCGTACAGAGTTTCATGCAAGACTATAAATGTTGCACCTAATTTTCCCAAACATATTTACATATAATTCTAGCAGGCAACTTTCTTAAATTCTCTCCACCGAGTCAGGTTCAAACCTTACCGGATTGGCTGTTTTCTTTTCAGCTAGAGATACTTTTCTTTCATTTGATTGGGTCTTCGGAAACTCAAACAGTTACCTGATATTCGTTGGAATTACTCGAGGATACCTGCAAACTGGGCGCTTATCTTAAAGAAGGCAACGAAATCACATGGTTATTGTTCTGTCGGGTTTAAACGTATATAAAATGATTACCCAGTGCCTGTACACTGTTTTTCCGCAAAAAAAAAAAAAAAAAAAAAATGTTGGTGCATCTTTTAGGTGTTATGTTTAGGCGTTTAGCTAGTAAGTTTACCATAATGTGTTACAACAGTTACATGTTTCTTGCAGGTCTTTCCACGGATACGGTTTTAATTCACCTAGGGCCAATATAACGGCATATCAATAAACTCATCAATTAGTCGGTCATATTTATTCACATTTAACAACTTAGTCTTAAGTGCTCTGAATTATTATGTTATATAATAGCTATGTCAAGCAGGAATTAGTATTTAGGGAAGTTTTTAGTCCACATAGCTGCCCTGTATGCTCAGATTAAGTGACACAAAGTTTGCATAGTATGTACATATACATGGATCCACACAGACTGACAACATTTTACATAACTATGGTCATATTCTTCATTATACAAACACTTTCACAAACAGTGTCCCAGATTGGATTTCCGCTGGTAAATTTGAGCCCGTTGCCGTGTTCACTTCTGCTCTAGTATTTTGTCCATGATTGTATGTAGTGGTGTGTTAGGAGTCTTAGAGGCTTCCTGGCGCTTCGTTATTCTCCGGTGTGTTATAAAATCTCTCCTCGATGCTTCTATTTGTGGCGGTTATTCCATGTTTCTAAATTATTTAAAAAAACAATTTGTAATTGTTATGAAAAAATTAATTTGTACGGAAATGAAAGTCTAAAATTAAGGTTGGTCATGAGACAATGCGATGTGAGTAAAATGTTATGTAAACTTGTCGTTACTGGTAATTTTAAGAATGTGATTACATAATGTGGTGACGTGGACCAGTAGGAGATAAGTTGTTCGTTTGCTATAGCAACGTAGAAAGAAGAGAGCAGGAGATTAACTGAAATTAGCGTTCATCTGCATCAAAACTCCGTAGGAGTAAGACGTGTATTTGAGTCTGAGCGGCTGCAGGAAAATTTTGTGTGTTTGTGTGTATGTGTGTGTGTGTGTGTGTGTTTGTGTGTGTGCCTTTAAGATGCAATAATTAGCATGAGTGTAAGAGAGGAATAATTCATCTATACATCAAGCTACTTTTGTTAAAGGACAGCATTTCACATCATTTAAATTTGTATGAAAAGTTGATAAATTTACGGAAGAATTAAATATACAACTTTGAAAAGAAGAGAAGTATTTATTTATTTATTTATTTATTTATTTATTTATTTATTTATTTATTTATTTATTTATTTATTTATTTATTTATTTATTTATTTATTTATTCTAACAGTAGTAATTTTTCCTCTACACCGCGACTACGCCCTGAGGTAAGATCTCCTGCTTCAGTGATGCTGCCGAGAAATCTACAAGATTAGACTACTAGAACTTCACAAAGATCAGGAAAAAATCAGTACTACATCATCCATCTCACACGATTTGCAGCATTCCCGTTGCAGATAGCCACAACGTGGGGCTTCTAGAACACCTCAAGTCATCCCTTTTGCAACACCTTTCCTTTGCACATTGTACGTTGGTCAGTTTTTGATTGTGTTTCGTCATTAGTGGAACTGAAGGTTATTAATCCTGTGCCTACGCTAGTGATCGTAAGGATGACAAACATTTCCGGTATTTCTACGGCCTCCACTAGAATGTTCTCTAGTTTCACGGTTTTCATTGTTCCTGGCGAAGTGTTGCATGGGATCCTAGTACTGATTTCGTGGAGGACACTGCTTCCCTTTGTCCTAATTGGCCGTCAGTCGTCAATGATGGCGAAACGCACGGAAATGTCTGTTATGATTAAATGACCCTAAGTTACTATTTCGTCACCTCGGCGAATAACTCTGAGGATGACCGTAACTCCATCAAAAAAGAATACTAGGTCACTCCTGCTACACCGATAAAATTCCAGGTTGTGTAAGGAAATGTCTAGCAACAATTGAATTATGACAACTGGAGTGATTTTAGGTTCCATCAGCCTATTTTTGTGGATTATCGTTAGAAATTGGTCTTGCATGGACATGGCGCTGTTGGAGTTATACGCTTGCTGATAACAGTCTGCTTGTGTACACCCTAATGATGACCGAGAAAATCCTGCCTGAACAGCTATATATGGCATGATCATCAAACAAAACCTTTGCTCATTCTGCGATTTGGCCCTGAGTTGTTCGCCATTCTAAGAATTTCTGGTACAGTTTTTTACAGAAAGATTTTGACCAGTTCTCTAATGATCGATATTATTATGAAATACAGGTACTACTGTTTCCTTAAATGGGGATTGAGAAGCCGCGCTTGGGTTTGCTAAATTAGAGCTGTAGTAATATTCTTTCTATTTTCATATTTTTATAGGGTATCACTCATTTTCATATCAATTTGACACCTAAATTGGCTGTGGCTTACTTTCATTGTCATTGTCATACTCACTTTTATTGTCAGATTCGGCAACACTAAAAGAACTGAGTATTTGAGATTTTTAATGGTAATTTACTTTGTTCAAATGTTCCTTTATGAAGTTCTTGTCTTTCTCTATGCCCCTGTTCTGATTCCCTAGGTCTTCTAAAAAGGCGCCTTGTGATTGTTTTGAACAATTATTGATAAGGCCAACGTTTGTACGCCATCAATCTCCTTACTTATAGCAGTTAATTCTTTCCCAACTGTTTGGCTTAAATCATGGAGTGCCCTGAAATCGTTTTCATTTCCTTGCGTTATTTTTAACATTTTGCATTCTAAGTAATAGCTAGCCTGTTGGTATTTCTATCTCGCCTGAATTCCTTCCTTAGTGAAGTCATTTAGCCCCCTTTGTAGCCGTACATGGCTTTCTACAGCCAATTCACTTAATTCTTCAGTCTGCGCTGTGAACTTTTTATACAGTTTCACTATTACATTTGAAATTTTGTCAGGTTTGTAGCTCAATTAGGTGTTCATTTCATGTCAAAATCCTTGTTATATTCTATTAATTTATCTAACCTTGGAAGTTTCTTTTCGAGCGAAGGAAATCTCTCTAGTAACAGTGCTACAGCTAAATTATATGCAGTAGGTATTACCCTTCATTGCTGTGGTAAGCAGCCGCTTAAGAAATTTTAACTGGGAGTTTGTCTCATCCGGTATTATCATATAATTTCACTAAGCTACTGATGTAATTTTATGTGCTTGCGACTTTTTGATCGTCTTTCTTGCTGGCTGCTGGAACTTATAAAGACTTAATAAGACTAAACATATTGGACGTGATTTATTAGACTGCAGACATATTGTATGCTGAAAACTTCGCAAGACTTCATTGTCTAATCTGATGATTCATATGTGATCTATAACAGTACTGTTCAACTTTCTCATGTGTTTGGCCACATTTAATTAATATATAATGAGGTGCGAGCGTCACCACCATCGCCACCACTACTCCATTTACTACTGCCATCATTACTACTACCACTACTACTACTACTACTACTACTACTACTACTACTACTACTACTACTACTACTACTACTACTACTACTACTACTACTACTACTACCACCACCACCACTACTGCTACTATTAACATGTGTCGGTGTGGAAGTATTTTACGGAATTACAATTGATATTACAATAGAAAAATCATATGTGCAGCTGGAGCAAGCTGCTCTTAATGCGAATCTGTAAACTGGATTTGTACTTCTTCTTGAAGATCCTCATAGAAGAAAATGAAACCTCGCAAAAATATTTCGAGTCAAAAAAGGGCTTCCAGAGTAACTACCAAAGATGGAATACTTATTCCTGTCCTCCAGAGTACATAAATGGCTTGAACTTGATTACAATACTTCACAGTACTTATCATGCCTGAAATGTTAAGATTTTTCTCTTGCAATTCGAGGTTTAACTCACATAACTTTCACATTATCTCTGCCAAGAAATGTAAATGTAGACGCCATGGTATCTCATCAACTTCTTAACAATATTGCCAGAAGATGATTCAGAAAATCTCTTTTCTCATCCAAGAAACTGCAGAATCGTTCATATGTTTTCATCCAGCTAAGCCACCTTTCGTCTGCATGAAGAATTACGTAACCATAATCAGAATTTCTAATTCGAAAGATGCTTGCAAAATCGGCGACGTGTGGATGATAGCCTTATGTGATTTACTACACGAGTAACAATTTTCATATTATGGTCCAACCTCAAAACGTTTTCGCATAGAGCTTCCTTATGGATATTGCAGTAAAAAGAAACAAAATTTAGAAATGAATCTTCTCTAGCGCAAAGAGTAGGAAAGCGATTATTTTTTGAGGCCACTGAAAAGTACTTACAGCAACAAGTTTAGAGAGTAGGATGCATTAAATATGTTTCCTCTACTAGTACGTTACTTATGTGGCATTAACTTTCAAGTTACTCTTTAACGGTGAAGCAATTTTTTTTTTTTAAATTTACGTCCTCCAAAATTAAGTCATATCGGAAGATGGATGAAATGGGTGAAATGATGCTCAAGATGAGGGAAACTTCCGGATAACTCACCTTGACCGAAATTTCAACTCGGGACCTCTTGAACGCGAGGCAGATAGCTACGCTACCGAAGCTGGCTGTTAAGTCTTGAAAGAATATTCCAGTAAATAAGCACAACTGTCCAATATCAGATATATCAGTGCTTTCTTTGAACTGAAGCGCAAAATATTCACATGAGTGTAGGTTCTGATATAATTGAAGTTCTAAGTTCTTAGAAATCTGTTCCACACGTCTATTAGAGCAACAGGTTGGTGAGTCAACTGAAGTCCTTCTACAGAACACATAAGTGCAGATTTATCTTTGTGACCGTCGAACAGAGGTTTCGCGGCATGATCATTGCTTCTTTAACTGCTTCCCCGTCACTGAAGTTATTTTTCTTTTTCGCTAAATCTAATTGAATTTGCAGAAGGCCATTGTAACGTTACTATTTTACTGAACTGCTTTATAAATACACTTTGCTCTAATGTTAATTTACAATTTAAGTCTATAAGTTTGTGTTTTCGTAATTCAGAATTAGTAGGGAATTACCTGTTAAAGTTTGTGTGATTTGCTGAAAAATAAAGTTCAACATTACGTTTCTTAGAAAGAGACACGCTTTTGTTGCATACTAAACACAAGGGGTTTCTTCTAAATACCAGAAAACAGTGCTACTCCTCCCAAACACTTTTAAATCTAGTGTAAGTGTTTTGTCTGTTAGTAATATAAACATCCATGCAACATAAAACATAACTGTAGCTGCATACACAGTCTCGTAAGTTGCAATGAATGTTTCAAATTCTGACTCCGTTCACAATCGGTATAACCAGAAAGAACTTTCTCACCTCGGTACTGTGGTGGTAGCAGCGTGTCTGCCTCACGTTCAAGAGGTCCTGAGTTCGAATCTCGGTCAGGGTGAGTTACCTGGATAAGGTTTTCTCCGGGGTTTTCACTTATCCTGAAAGACGAATGTCGGGTAACTCTAAACTTCATGGACCCTGGACTCATTTGAGCATTATTTAACCAATTCCGTTCATCGTCCGATATTACTTAATGTTGGAGGACGTAAATTAAAAGAAGAAAACTACAAAGAAATCGACCCCTTCTTTCGCTCTCGCTACATAATGTTTAAAGGAGTGAACTTAACGTTTGCCGCAAAGCTTTATTGGGATTAAAGTTACTCTGTCTCTAATTCCCAACAATTGAGGTCTACTATTTATGAGGAAAATAATGCGTTAAGGTTTGACTATACAAACGAAAGTTCGTAGTCATGGGTGTATACTAAAAAGATGTTTGGAAGGCAGTAACTTTATCCTGAAATGTGATGTAAAATTAGAAATTCTCAGAATCAAAATTTGATCATTTAAGGTGCCCGGAAATAATACGTCATGGGGCCCGCGGTGCAGCGTTGAACAGTGGTGATTTATAGGTTCACATGAGGAAGAATCCATAATAAAGAATGGCAGTGTGCGCAATATGGCTATGTGACCGGGAGGTTCAATATTACGGTGAGCGCTTTGTGACATTGGATGTGGTCATTGTGCGCATTCTATCTCGCTCGAAGGAAATATGTAATAAAGCCATGTTGTAGGTAGATAGAGGAATATGGGTTTATAAGAAGTTTGTAAACAACACGAAAGAGAAAGTCATGTGAGTGTAACACATCCAATTTTTTCTTTTGGCCAAAGGGAACAGAGTTTGAAAGACATTACATAGCGATTGTCACCTAAAATATTTGTCTATTACTTAAAACTTAGAATATTTTGCTAAACATGTCATATCTAAAAGGAAATATGCAACAAGACACTAACTGGAAATGTATATCTCAAACAACATGAGGTAGGGAAGGTGTCTCAAAATGCCATAGTCTGGTAAAATGACATATCACATGTTTCTTGTTGCTGCCACAAAAGACAGCGCTTTATGACACAAGATCATGTTCTTCTGTTGGTAGTACCGATATTCCAGAAGTTGTGGGGAGGGGGCTGTTTGCGTATACGCTTACATGTTAGGTCAAGAACTGCAAACATTGAAGTTTATATGTTTGTGGATATTGCTCTGTCATATTATACCTGGATCACTTGATTTATATTTGTTGCACAGAAAGTGATTACATATTTCCTTTGCAAACATTTTAAGTATATATCTGTGTGTATAGGTTCACCTATTTGTGATTAGAGCTTTTGTATACGGGATGCTGTCATTGTGGGTAAAATAGTGTGCTATGCGGGTATAAATCAATTCATTTTAATCAAAATCACACGCTAATTTTCGTTTTTGTTTATAGTAATGGAACATATAATTTCATTGTTATTAGTGTTTTTCAGCAATAATTGTTGAAAATTATAAGAAAACTAGTAAGCGCCATTTATTGGCTTCAGAAAGTATAAAGAAGGCTATTATGCTTTAATAACGGCAGTATGGCTAATCAACCCATAAATATCTCAAGACACTAATTTATGCTAAAGAAAATAATATTTTAATTTTGTTATTACCACCATATTGCACACATCTTCAGTCATTGGATGTGATATTCTTCGGTCCATTTAAAACACACCAGAACCAAGCAATTTCTAATTGGTTCTGAAATCATCCTAGAGGAATCGTGGGGTAGTTCCAGGTGGCTAGTTTATTTTCTGCATCATATAGAAAAGGTGCCACTATTCACAATGTAACTGGTGGTTTTGGTAAAACCAGAATCTAACCAGTCAGCCCCGATGTTTACCCTGATCATTCTTTTTTCCCATTGGTGTAACTGAGAGGTCTCTTTGAAAGGAGAAAATACTGAAAATGAAACTCAAACAACTAAAGCAAACCAACAGTCAGAAAACTGCGCTGTTGCAACTGTTTTTAACTTTCTTCAAATACATCACTTTGTGATAGTGTAACATCTTCTAGGTCAGCACCTTTATATATCAGACAGGTGATATAGCTCCACTTCTTTGCAGGCCTCTGGTTAGGCCTGCTTCTAAAAAATGGAAACAGGAGAGTTCACAACTTTTGACCAGCAGTCCATATGTTGCACAGATGACAGTCAAAGTTAGGATGTTAGAATGTTAGGATGCAAGCATGCAGCTATACAGTCTAAGAAGGAACTTTGTTTTGATAGGCCCAGTGAGGTGAGAAAGATATGGACTTTTCTAATGATGATGATGATGATCATGATGATCATGATGTTCCTTGTCTCTACTGTAATGACTCATTTAGTCAAAGATATTTCAAATGAAAACTGAATAACTATAGAACATATAAGAGTATATCTTTTGCCCAACCACTTTCAACATGACTTCGTGCAAGCTTTTCAATAATTTATTGAAATGATTACGTAAGAATATCATTTTCTTTCGTATGTCACTATATATCTAATAGTTTTCAATGCTAACATACAGGAGATGAAGGTTACAAAAATGTAGCGAGTGGGTGAAGGATGTCATTTGTTGTAACAAATGAGACCTGTTTGGCTTGTTCTGTTTTTGTTAGTTACTAAATCCTATCCAAAGCTATCAGCCTAACTCAGGGATATTGTAAAACTAACTACATTTTAGCGTCAGTTGTTAAGTATGTTGCATTTTATCTGCATTCTTATGTTTAAGTTTGAAACACTTAAACGCACATGCTTGCATTTTTGGCGATCCTGCAAATATCTACACAATGGATAAAAGGAGCTGTAAGTAGATGCTCTGTTTTGAAGAATTTAACCCCGCTAGAAATACAAAAGATGTTAGGTTCGACATTAAAGGACTATTCCCCTTCATTTTGAACGCTTACAAAGAGGCTATTGTATTTTAAGCTAGGTCGTACTTCCATTCAAAGTGATGAGTACTCGGTCATACCAAAGCCCTTACGATCATCGAGATTGTAACGAAGATTCACAATATAGTTACTCAGTGATGCCAACTGAAGGTACACGTACTGGTTGGAGTTTCAATGATCCCATAGGTCGTGTGCACTACATTTCACTTGAGGTTTTGGATATGCTAGCCACATTTGTAAGCATTGGACACAAACTCATTCGAATGGATATTTTCAAAAGCATTTACACTTGTTCAACAGGAATTCCCTTAATATTATCTGAGTTTAATAGCAGTAGAGCAAATATGGATTCCTTATTAGACATCAGAAAAAAATATGCTGTCCAAACTTTAGGTGCTAAGAGGTGAAAGTGCATTATATGGACATAAATGGCTCCATATGCAAGAAAAGTATATCCACGACAATCTGGAATTCTCATGGTGGGATGGTCATAGATCCCTTAAAATGGTAGGGCCAGAGAAATATTACATTTTATCACAGGGGCTATTGAAGCATGCTTTCAGACTGAATGCCCACACCTTATGAAAAAGAAAGGTCTCTCATTACAATGATGTGCCTCCATACTTGAATTTGTATATGAGCTCGCTTCGGTGGCGTAGGTGGTAGCATGGTTGCCTCACGTTCAAGAGGTCCCGAGTTCGAATATCGGTTAGTATGAGATTACCAGGTAGGATAAGGTTTTTCCGGGGTTTTCCGTTATCCTGAAAGACGAATGGCAGGTAACTCTGAGCTCCATTGACCCCGGACTCATTTGAGCATCATTTCACCCATTTCATTCATCGTCACACATGACAACGTTGGAGGACGTAAATTACACACACACACACACACACACACACACACACACACACGCACGCACACACAAATATCTATATCCCTCATATTTGCCGGATTTGGCTCCCAAGGATTAGATACTTTTTTCCAATCTTGGAATTTATAATGAAGATGAACTGAAGATGAAAGAGTTATCAAAATGAGCTTATGATTCCCAAGAATTTTATCCCTGTACAATATTGGTGCACTGTGGTATTTAGGTAACCTCACATTTATGAGATACCGAGAAATTGGAGAAATTATCAGCTCTAGAAACCGTAGACTACTTTGGGTATCATTGCACTTCTTTGATGAATTCTTTGCCACTCATGATATATGAGGTTGAAGTCGTTAATGTTCAGACAATAAAAGCATCCCACAAAATTGAACTAAGTGTTAGCTGTGAAAGGGATGTATGACTGAATTATTACTTAAGGAATAACTTTTCATCGTTGCAGGACGATTCGTCTTTACACAAATTATATGTAGAATGGATATGAAGATATTGACCAGTTAGATAGAATATACATTTTAACCTAACCTTTTTAATATTAATCTGTTGATACGATTAGAAAATGGAAGCAATCAATTCCAAAAGGAATATAAATTAATGAGAGTGCATACACAAATATTTTAACGTGCAGACGACCTAATGATCTCACAGACTTCAAAGTGATTACACGGATATATTTAAACGTATGCCAGTTAGGCTTGGGATTTAATTTAAAAATATCAACTTCAAAAACAAAAGTTAGTAAATATTTTTCACATAATAGTTACGAGTGAGTGAGTTAGTGCAGTATAATAACATATTTCACTGTTTCGTGTGTATAAGTGAATGAGCCTCGAGAAATATGGCTCTTGAGAATGAACTTAAAAGAGGAATGGCATATATTTGGACGAGCAAAATAAGGTGATAAATAAACTCCACAACGCGATAATAACAAATGATTTGAAACCATCTCTATATGATAGAAACTACACGAATATAACCATAGGTGAAATGAAGATTCCGGCAGAACTAGTGAAGAAATGCTGTTCAAAACAATTACAGCCAATCAGCCACATGGATGAAAAGAACCAGGACGACCAAGAAAACGGTTTTGAGACCGCTATAAAATAAGATGGTATAATCTCAGAAAGAAAGGAGAAAGGTACTCTGTGAATATTACTATTCAAATATTTCCCTTGACTTGCATGGCTATTTCACTTTTTGCTGCTTTGACTCAATGCCTATGAAAAGGTCCGTTGACGGGAATTAGCACCTAGATATATGTAAGATCTGTTGTCTATGCTCACAACGGGTGAATACCGGGAGGAAGAGGTGAGATGAGAGGATACTAAAGGAAGTTGCATCTGAGGAGAGACAACAGAGCTACAGGCACAGAATTACTCTCCCCAGTGTTCTCTCCCACGATCTCGCTCCTGCGGGCTTCCATTCTCCCTGTGGGGTCCACAACCTGGAGACCTCTCCTGATCCGGAGGACGAGGATTTACAGAGTGAATTCCTTGCCAAGCATCGAACTGCTGCAGACATTGAGAACCTTGACATTCCCAATCGGGATGAAAGGCGAGGAGAAATCAGAAGTGATGTGAGATGAAGGAACAAGAAATTTAGTGGATGTAAGGAATTACCCGTCCCAGCATTTGCCTAGTAACTCGGAGAAACCCCCGAAAAACCCATGGGTCAGGAAGACCCTTCATGGCAATCAAACGCATATTTCCCAAATGTGGGTCAAATACGCTACAGCCTGAGCAATCCCGCTCGGTTTTATCTGCTGTAGTGAACCTTTAAGGTGTCATATTCTGAACTTTCTTGTTGGAACTAACTGTAGAACTCCAATAATAGCAAAAATAGCCGTTCAGTGATTCTCGAGACACAGAGAAGCATGTATAGGTGGAAACATCAGCTACTGAGTTTTCCGAACCTCTACGCTCATCAGCTTCAATAGCAAGTGTGCCAGTCCGAACTGTGGTCGATATTGACAGCTTGAGTGGAGCGTGTAACATTCTAGCCCATGAATTGGTAGTGGAGGTTAACTTGTAAGGCTTCCTGGTACCACGAAGGCATTCCATTCGGGAACAATCTGTAGCTATTTGTTCCAGAAATGCTATGCTTGAACTGTCACTTAAGTCAAATAATTAAAATACCAACTCCTATATCTACTTGCAAAATTGTACTTAAAGAAAATAAACAAAAAACAACGAAGCCAGGCTAAACACAAAGGTTTTGTTGCTAAGCATTGCCTGTCAAATATGCCATATTTATTATTGTATACTTCAACGAGCCTTGTTTAGCCTTTTAACACATAAATTAATTACAAAGTAGTACTTATTCATCTAGTTTTACGCTGAAAATGAGTAATAATGATAATGGTGTAATAATGTTTGATGTAATAATGATAACAATGAAACTCAGTTCTAGTAGATTAAGAATGGGCCTTTTAATCTCTATAGATCCTTTAAATCAAACTGCCAAGGAGAAATAAAATATCGATGCGGACGGTAAACAAATTTTGGTGTTTTATGCACATTTTAATAAGCTATTAAGCAATTATTAGCTAAGTTGTGTACAAGAAAACTAGAAGTTTGTAAAATAAGACCTGAAACTTTCCTAGCGACGAATATGTTCGAGATCTTCTCTGGAAACAAGCCAGGTGAAAAGACGATTAGAAATCGACGTTTCGGGAACGTACATTTCTTCCATCATCAGGATATTTTAAGAAATGTTATAAGCACAAATGTATAACTGGATATAACACAAATATCAACAAAGTAAAAACACTACCAATACTCACATCACTGAGCAAAATACCGTTTTCAGTAAATTAAATGCCAGGTCAGGAGTTGGCGTGAGTATAGAAAATTAATTAATTGGGTCAAAGAATCCTGGTTTGTTTCCCGAGAAAATCTCAAACTAGAAGTTTGTGTTTGGTAATCACATTTTGACTGCTAGGGTTACGTAGAATCAAAAGTCTGGTTTGTAGAAAGTTAGAACATTTTTTATTGCAGTAAAAAGACGTGAAATTGCCAATAAGTTGTCTTCAATGCCGACTCGGTGCTCCGCCGCACGTAATCAAATGAAATAAATCACTGCGGTACACTTCAACCTTCCACCATCGCAATAGCCATCACACAACTGCCGCTCCAACACCTTGCGGAGTTTCATATCCCCAGCCATTGTTTCTAGAAAGCCGCAGAACTTTCGAGAACATAGCGACGGCAAGAGAAAGACAGAAAATTCTGTAGCCTCTCTCTGTCTCCTTCTCTTGGCAAGCGTCTAGCTATCCTGCCCACGTGCCAGGCCCCCGCATGTCGCGGCAGCACAACAGTGCTATCGGCGACAATACCTTTATAAGTGATTTTCACTGGAGTTCCATTATTCGCAATCAATTTATTACGTTGAGCACCTTTCAGGAATCCAAAGCACTGCTTACGTAACCAATTTAAATGAAGCAAGAAAACCATTCCTTCTATCAAAATAACTTTTGAACAAGGGAACATCATTTCGTAAATGCAATAAGTGAAACCCAAGTGTATCTAGAAGCCACGCCAGTGCTACACAAAGGATCGTCCTCCCTTGGAAGAAGCAAGCTAGTGTTCTGGACTCCCTAAATGGACTCATCCTAAAAGAATACGCATAAGTTATTGATAAGCTAAATTATACCTATTATATATGCTTTGTGTCTAGAATCAGCAGAGCGCATCTGCCTCTCTCTTATCAAGCTGGAAAATAGAGTAGTAACTAATTGGCAACAAATCCAGAATAAATATAAATGAGTACCTTTAGAAACAAGACCATTGTCAACAAAATTTCAAAGAATAATAATATCAAATGGGTGACAGCTGATCCCTCAGCATTACTGGAATTTGAATCACAAACTCTAAACATTAATTTGGTTTCGACCGTAACGTTTCTCAGAGCGGGAATATCAGAACAGGGTTTTGCTCATATTCTAAGTTTTATGAGACACGTTATGTGCATCGAAATGAAGTGGAGGAAATTCTAGAGTTCATGTGAGTTGAATATGATGGTACGAAATCCTTACTGTACCTATAAAGAGACTTATTTATACTCCAATTATGTAAAAAATGAGGTCATATGGCATGAGCTGTTAAGATGAAGAGCATATTGTCTGACCACCAGAAGGCGAGCGGCACCTTCTGTATGAGAGTAGGCTTGAATTGTTAATCTGTCTACTTAGTCGATTAGTATAGTACGCGATGTGTATGTGTACATATGTGAATCCCGTGGTGTCACTCTTATACTTGTACGGTGTTCCTCATAAGAGAATAAATGTGTTGGATGTTACAATTCTAGTGTTTACTGAGAAAGATAACGGCTCGAATTTCAACACATCAACAAACATATCAACAAGGTTTAGGCCTCTTAGAAAATATAAGCTCTTATGTTAGTAGCCGGTATCCTAACATTAAGCCCAATTACCTTAATTAGACATGATATAATACCAAGTAGTACACGTGAGATATTGTCGGAGCATTGAGACATGCAAATACAAGTAAAATTAACGAAGGAAGAAAGAGAAATTGGTAGAAATATATGGTACGAGGATATGCAACGGAGTTATTAGGAAGAAGAAGTAGTCTGAAAGCTAGAGTAAGGAATAGGGAGGCAAAGAATTGAAAGTTAAATCTGAACTGTAGTTATTACTAATACATGGGTCATTAAAAAATAAGTGGCAACACTAACAGCATTTGGTGCTGTCAGTGGCAAATCATGTAAGCAGATAACAATGAAAAATAGGAGCATATAATCTTTGTTAGCTGAAGTTTGAAGACAATTTAATTTAATAAGACAATTTTGGGAAGTTTAATTGTATACTGTTATCTTTAGTGCTCAAAATATGTTTAGTAAATACGAACAAAGATGATTCATTAAAATTCAGGTTGCAAGAGATATCAATGCTTGACAATGTCATACAGAATTACTGGCAGCTTGTGGTAGACAGACTTTACCACTTCGTAACGTGGCTAGGTGTGCGAACGTGGAGCTGGCAGAAATCAGCAAGTGTTGTTGTGCATGTGAATGCTGTTAGAGCACTGCTGGAAGAACATCACTGTTGGACTTGTATTGAACTGGCAAGGGAAGTTGCTTCTGGTACAATTCTCAACATACTTACGAAGAAGTTAAAGATGAGTAAAAGTTGCGCTCGATGGATTCCACGCAATCTTACAGAGAAAACAATGTGGCAGAGGATGGAAACAGCGAGATTACACTTAGAACGGTATAAACGTGAAGGCGAGCGTTTTCTTCGACATATCATAACAGTAGATGAAACCTGTGCTATGCTACCAAACAAATTTAAAGAGACAATCAAATGAGTGGCGGCACATTGATTCACCAGGGACAAAAAAGTATCGACAAGAACAGGATCCACTTAAAGTCATGCTAATTGTTGCTTATGATTTTGGCGGTGTTCTTATCGCTCATTCATTTCCTCAAGAAAATCGTGTGAATGAATATTACATTCACTTTATGGAACAGCATTTACGACCAGCTGCGCGTCGTAAACGTTCAAATGTACTGAATGCTCATCCCATGATGGTACTCGCTCTCACACGTCTGCCCCTGTTGTTAATTTACTTCGCAGATGGAACTGGGGAATTCTGGAGCATCCTCAATACTCCCCAGATATTAGCAAATGCGATTTCGACCGTTTTGTGAAAATGAAATTACCACTTAGAGGAGTTTTCTTTGTAACCAGAAAGGCAATTATAGCAGCAGTAGAGTAGTCTGTTCGAATATTAGGACAAGACACTGTGGATGGTATCCGTCGGCTGCCTAATGTGTGGAGGCGAGTTCTTCATGTTGGAGGAGATTACTTCTAAGTACTGCAATAATGTGACTGCTCCATAAATGTTTTATTTGTTGTTAATTCAAATGTTGCCACTGATTACTGAATGGACTAAGTAGTATCTTGACGCTAAAAAACACACACACCTCAGACGTCCACAACGAATCTTCAATGGAACAACCGAATCAATGATTACTCTTCTACCATTGAAAGACTTAAAGGTGCTGATGACAATACGCACGCTACAGCCATTGTGGAACATGTGCACCGTTTCAGATTGTTTGAAGTGCTTTTTAACTGAACAACAGGATTAAGGTCACGTCCTTATTATCGGATATCTTTATGTTGGCAACATGTATCCAGCGTTAAGGACTGTTCACAATGATTCTTAAATCGGAAGATAAATTCTGGTTTATTGGATTATTATTGTACTTTTGTAAAATGGTTACCCAATACGTCTCATAAGATTTGTTGAACATATTCGGTACTCCAAACTGCTTACTGGGATCTTATATGAACAATGGTATAAAGAATCAATTTTGTGCTACTGAATGGTTGAATTTGGTTGTCCATGCGCTGGACATCTCTACTTCTCCAGACGGTTCACAGAGAGCCTGAAACAGGATACACGATGAAAATTTTTCATCGGGGCAATTATGTCAATGTTATGGACTGCTTCAACAAGAAACCCACAGCCGTGTCCAAGCTTTACTATTGTCCAACCTTTTCTTGGATGTTAATTAAGCGACATGTGTGAAGAAAGAAATGTCATCCTTGAAAACAGTTGAAGCATGAGGAAAACGGGGACAACTATTCAACTATTGTACATTTACTAATAAATGGATCCGAAATCACTGCAGTCCTACATGCTGCTAATCGGAAGAGCTATTGCATTGTCTGTTGCAAGCTCCTTGCCGTTTATGTCCAAGAACAATGGAGTTTATAATTAAAATGGAATGGCATCTAAAATACAAATATGCTAATTCCAAAAAGAAATGCTTACTTTGAATTTGTCCTAAAATTAAACGACACCTAGCACAAAAGATATTGTTATTCAAGAACGATTCAGATATCATCTGTTTTGTTTCATGATTATGTAGTGATTCTGCGGCAATAAGCGTTATTATTTAAAAATTCAAGATCATATACAGATGAAAATAAGAAAGAAAAGATGAAAAGAATGGTGAGTTCCAATCGGAAATCCTTGATGATGATGGTAATAGGAGTAGAAATAGTAATCCTAGATTTTAGTTATTCGATGGAAATTAATCATTTCTCCACACTAGCCGTTTATAGGCTAGGGCTTTTTTATGGATAGAGTCAACATGAAAAATTCAATGCCATGGCTGGGATTTGAACCACGGATCTCCTGGTTTCCGTCCAGTCGCTCTAACCTATTGAGCTACCATGGCCAACATGCAGGACGACATGATATATGGTATAATTGTGTAGTTTCTTATGGGGAATGTGTGTGGGTAATCGTCTTGTCCTCGAGCTAGAGGACATTAACGTTTGTCAAACGCCACGTCTGGAAAGGTGAAATTCTATCACAAATATCCTTGTTCACCCTTTGGCATTCGAATAGTGCTTAGGGTATGTTTTCTTTGTTGTTTGGAATATCGCTTGTATTATGTTTTTGTCATTGTTTATGTCAGCATTTACCTAAAATCTGGAATTTGTTTTTTAAATATTAATGGTTTCCGTCGCATATTATAGTGCAAATTGTAAGTATTTTGGTTCCGAATGTCAATTTTAGCCTCAGCCCACACAAAACTCTTCTGTTTGCTGGAAGGACTTTCGATTTTACATATATTATAAAAGTATTTCATTTTGCTTACGCAGAACTAGCAGACACGCATTACTTTTGTGGTGTTACTTGCAGAAATGCGAAAAAAATAAGAAATATTTATGCTGAGCCTAATCCAAAATGACATTTGTCTCATTACAGCATCTTTACTGCGTATATCAACGACTAGAAGAAACAGGAACGTCCGAAAAAAAGGCGCATCGCTTGAGTGTCCGAAGTCTTAGTTACTAGAATTTTGCGCGAACAGCAGCATCCTTTCATCGAAGTTCAAGCATTGCGCCAGAGAACTTTGCGCCGCAATATTATCCGTCGGATATGACATAACGTAGGAAAACGTAAATTACAAAAAAAAAAAAAAAAAAAAAAAAAGAAAAGAACAACCTCAATGTTACAGCAGACCGAGTAGTTCCTTCAAAGTTACATTGATAAATCCAAGATTTCCAACACTATTTTGTGGAAGAATAAGCTGTAACAAAATGTGGACAAAGTCTCGCATTTGGGCATAGGAAGACGGATAATTAGAGTTACAAATTACCAACACTATATGAGTGAACAACTGAGCTAGCACTGTGAATGACGCTCTCACAGAGCCCCATTTACTATCTCCACATTTGATAGGCGACATTTACCTACAACTTTTACAACATACCTTGCTTGGAATTCTCTAAGATGTACCTTTAGGAATGCGCCAGCTAATGTGGTTTCAATTTGATGAGGTACCTGCACACTATTTCGGTGATGTAAGGGATTTCCTATATATAACATATCCTTATCTTTGTATCGGTGGAGGAGCATCAATATCATGGCCAGCACGTTCATCAGATTCAGCCTTCCTGGATTTTGTTTTCTTTAAGGATATGTTCGACCAGGGTGTTTGTAGCATTTGATGATGTTCGTGATATGTCAGGTATTTTTTAGAGAACTTGGTCATTATTACTATGGAGCTATCAACTATGCTGCGGAGTTCATGGAGTTCTTTAAAATTAAAGATATGGGCTACTCATACTTGCAAATACTCCTAATGCCTTGTAGCAAAAATGTGGAGTTTCATCCAATCTAACACAGCGTTTCAAAAATGTTAATTTCCTTTATCTCGATATCAAGCTTCGCGGGCATACATAATCAATAATAAACTACTCAGTAAAAACCCCTGTATAACGCCTTCAAATTTTCTGACTCAATGAAAATTAATTGTTCCTTCACACTAGCCATGCATAGGACCTACTATTAAAGGGTAGAGTCAGACTAAAAAATTTAATTCACTAGTAGCGTTGGCCACAGTAACTCAATGGTCCGTGTGGTATTTTGTAAAGTCTGTTTAGTTAACGCGTGCGCACGTCGGCCTCTGCCTTTGACGAACCCTTATAATCGTTTTACAACCCCCGACCCCTCTTCTCCCAGATCTTTCTGCAAGGCTGCCACCTTTCTCGATACGCCATGGGTGTCGTACGAGGTTTCGTCTAAATAAATTATTTTATGTCCATCACTGCGAAACTTCCTTAGTTTTGATATATATATATATATATATATATATATATATATATATCGCCAAGCTATAATTCTGCTAGATTCCATAATAACCCTTATCTTATTCAAAGTGCGGTATTTGAAACCCAGCTTCTTTAGTAGACCGCGCAAAGTGCAGTGCCCATAAGGAAAATCACAAATTTCTTGCAAATGTGCAACCAATTCGTCTAAGGTGGGCGCTCTCCCGTTTTTTGCATAGAATATATAAATTTCTTGATGAATTAAATTGCATGTGAAATTATCTACTTAAAGGAACGTTTCCTTTTTTTCACACTTGATCGGCGTCTTTGGTATTCCTTTCGTCACAATATTTCTTACTGTATTTCTGTGAATACCCAGAATTTATCATCAGGTTCATTGCATCACCCCTTCCAAGATTATTTTTCAGCACATATTTATATGTGTTCAAAACAAGCGCTTGAATTTGCTTAGAAACAGTTCCCGTTATACGAGGGCTATCCAGAAAGTAGATTACGTTTTGGAATAAAAAGTAAACAAAGTATAGGAAACAAATTTTATTATATACAGATGAAAGCCACACTCAAATACTACTTTTCGACATAGTCACCATTCAAATTAAGGCATTTATCGTAGCGATGTACGAGCTTGGAAATTCCTTCGTCGAAAAATTCGGCCGCCTGCGCCTTCAACCACTTCGTTACCTCTTCTTGCAGCTGTGCGTCGTCATCAAAACGCTGCATAGCCAGCCACTTCTTCATTGCTGGGAATAGGTGGAAGTCGCTCGGTGCCAGGTCGGGACTGTACGGCGGATGAGGAAACAACTCCCACTTAAAAGATTCAAGAACTTCGCGAGTGACATTTGCCGTGTGGGGCCGGGCGTTGTCGTGAATCAACAAGATCTTAGAGCTCAACATTCCTCTGCGCTTGTTTTGAATGGCTCTTCGGAGTTTTTGGAGAGTTTGGCAATACCTTTGAGAGTTTATTGTAGTGCCTCTTTCCAGGAAGTCCACCAAAATCACACCTTTTCTGTCCCAAAAAACAGTCGCCATCATCTTCCTTGCCGACATTGTTTGCATGCATTTCTTGGGTTTTTGGGGAGAACTTGTGTGCCCCCACTGCATTGATTGCAATTTCGTTTCACAGTTCACGTGTTTCACCCATGTTTCGTCACCAGTAACGATGCGATCGAGTAAAGAGTCACCATCCTTATGGTAAACGTCCAAAAAGTTCAACGCTGCAGTCATTCGCTGATTTTTGTGGTCCTCTGTCAAGATTTTTGGAATCCATCTTGCACAAAACTTGTGGTAACCAAGCTTTTCGCTGACGATTTCGTGCAACAAACTTCGCGAAATTTGTGGAAAACTCAAAGAAAGTTCCGTTATTGTGAACCTTCGATTTTCACGGACTTTAGCATCGACTTTTTCGACAAGTTCGGCAGTCACTATGCTGGGTCTCCCACTTCGATCTTCGTCGTGAACATTGGTTCGGCCATTTTTAAATCTGATGACCCACTGACGCACTCCACCTTCAGTGATAATGTTGTCCCCATACACTTCACAAAGCTGCCGATAGATTTCTATCGGTTTACAGTTTTTTGCAGTCAGAAACCTTATTACTGCACGCACCTCGCAGCTCGCGAGATTTTCAATTAACGCAGACATTTCAAACCGTCACAGTATCTGAACGGAGCACAGCACGAACCTCTCACTAGCACGGCTAGATCCCGACTGAGCTGCGCAACGCTCTGACCCCAAGATGGCCGCGCTAGCCCCGCCCCTAGCGGAAACAGACGAAAACGTAATCTACTTTCTGGATAGCCCTCGTAACTTTGTTTTTGAGGCTTTTCCAGTAATATAACTCGGCCCAGTTATTCACACTATTGTCATCACTTTGATTATTTTCACTTAACTGAAAGTAATTTACTACTTCATTTGCATTTACCACTGCATTTCCCTCCTACGGTCTTCACATTGTGACACACAACGAATTGCTGCACGTAATGAAACAGATCAACTGGAAGTTGGAAATTTGGCAACTGAGACTCCACGTAGAGTAGATATCCGACTGTTATTTCGAGAAAATCAGGGTTGCTATTGGTCCTCAACGACAGTGTTCCATTTCTGAAGTGTGGAGATAGATTTATGACGGTCATTAGTGGGCGGGAGGGTAATTTCCTTTGACTCCGAACTGCATATGCGTTAACTAAACAGACTTTAACCCATATCGGGCGCGTCCCTCGGGTGGCGGATGAGGGATCCCACCAGATATGGTGGGGTGGTCCGAATACTTCAGGATCAACAAGGAGCCCAGTTCCTGGGGGCTTTAAAATGCTGGGGCACCCTCTCTCCAGGGGATATAAATATGGAGGGCCCTGCCCAGGGTTAAGGGTGAAGACAGACAGAAAATGTCCGATAGCTAAGCGAAGGCAGCTTCTCTAGAGGAGAAAACCTCGATTAAAAATCCTGCAAATCTGAAGGCAGTAAGGTGGCAACCCCACTATCAGACTGTGCTTGCATTGGGCTTGTAACTCTATCAAGCAAGATTTTCTTACCAAAAAACTTAAAGGTAATGAGACGGATGGACAATGACTAAGACAACTTGGCAAGAAAAAGGATAAAGATTTTGGAATATGGAACAAACCACTTTTGGGAACCTGGGATGTTCGTGGTTTAGCTAATAAGGAGGTAGAACTTATTAAAGAACTAGAAGAAAGAAATACTAATATAGTGGTTCTAACAGAAACGAAAAAGAAACTTAAAGGAACCAAAATATAGGAGACTACACCTTGATTTATAGTGGATTTAGTAAACAACAAAGAGCAGCCTGTGGAGTTGCAGTAATTATAGACAAAAATCGGGCTAACAAGATAGACTCTTACACTTATGTAAATGATAGAATATTAACTCTCAGATTTAAAATATTTAAGAGGCTACTTGACAGTAATTGGAGCATATGCCCCTTAAGAGGGTAAAAAGAAGAGAGTGAAACGTTCTATGTAGAACTAAGTAAGGAAGTCAGTAAATATGTCAAAAGTGACTACCTTGTAATATCAGGAGAATTAAATGACCGAGTAGGTAAACTACCGATTAAAGATGTCATAGGTACATTTGGTGAAGATACTTCAAATACTAACGGTGAAAAATTGAGACAGCTTGCAACGTTTAACAAATTACAGATAATGAATACTTTTTTAGGAAAAAAAATTATAAATTTACTTGGAGCGCAAGAGGATGTAGATCATTAATCGATTATGTTATTACGAACAAAAAATTATCATCACAAGTAAAAGATGTAAGAGTATATCGGGGAAGTGATATATCAACTGATCACTATCTATTAGTATCCAAGATACACCTTTTAACAAGATGGAGGAAAATGAAACGTCATGAAAGAATGAATGAAGAAGTATTCAAAATATACCTATTACAAGAAGAGAGCATAAAAGATTTATATCAAAGACGGTTATCTGCATACTTACGAAAACAAGAAATAAGACAGGATGTCAATGAGGAATGGGAGAATATTATACAAGCTGTAAAACGATAGTTAACGAAGTGTTGGGCAGAAAATGAAAATAACGTAGGAATAAAGGATTAAGAATATGGAATGAAGACACTTCAAACGTAATAAGAGACAATAAATTAGCCCATTTACAAGCGATACAACAACAAACTGATGAAGCAAGGGAGATATATAGGGAAAAAGGCAATGAAGCGAATAATATTGTAAGGAAAGCTCACCAAGAGTCCTGGGACAAATTTATCAGCACTGTTGAAGATGATATACTTGGAAGGCAAATGATGGCCTATAAAGTGCTTACGCATCTAGATAGTGAAGAAAGAGATGTAGCAAATATAAATGTAATTGGAGAAGAACAATGGATTATACATTACAGAGATTTGTGGTATAATAACTCTTTGGAAGAAGAAGAAAATGATGTACTTATATGCGGAAATGTAGATCCAATTACTTTAGAAGAATTAGAAACGGCATTAAAAGAAATGAAGAATAGGAAGGCTACAGGAGAAGATGCAATAAATGCAGAATTACTGAAATATGATGGAGAGATGCTAAATCAAAGAATTTTGAATTTAATTAATAGTTGTTGGAATGGATGCCAAATCCCAAGATCCTGGACACATGCTCGAATTATATCTATTTTTAAGAAAGGTTCTCGAAACAGATGTGAGAATTATAGGGGAATAAGTATTTTAAACACAGGATATAAATTATATGCAAGAATCTTAAGTAAAAGGTTACAAACTATTACAGATGTTCTACTTTAAAAGAACAAACTGGTTTTAGAAAAGGACGATCTTGTACAGATGCTACCTTTACAGTTAAGCAGATAATAGGAAAAAGAAGAGAATTTAATCTGGAAACACATATAGCTTTTATTGATTATGAAAAAGCGTTTGATCATGTAAATAGGAAAACTTGTGGGAAATCATGACTCGAAGAGGCTACCCAAATCATCTCATTAAAGTTCTAAAATCAATATATATAAAGATACAACAATCAGCATACATATTGGAAATGGAATGTATAGTAAATGTATACATACAAATCAAGGTGTAAGAAAGGGTTGCAGTTTGTCTCCCATTTTATTCATAATTTATATAGATGATCTGATTAGAGAGTGGATGTTTAGGATTAACGGAGGCATTCATCTTGCACCAAATTTTATTCTTAAGACGATGCTCTTTGCGGATAACCAAATAATTATAAGTAAAACTGAAGACGAGCTGCAAAGAGCAGTATATATTTTACAGAAGTTATGTAAGTATTATAATTTCAAAATTTCCACAAATAAAACAAAAACAATGTCGTTTCCAGGTAAAGATACCATTAGAACCAAAATAGTAATTGATGATATTATCTTAGAGCAAGTTAAGGGTTTTAAATATTTGGTACCATATGTCAGTTATAAACATGAAAATGATTTTAAAAATAAATTACCAATGTTTCAACAAATATGCGGCATAATAAATAGAAGCCTAAAAACTAAAACCAGAAAAGAAACACGGATGAAATTTTATAAAGTGTGCTTCCTTTTCCTTTTGGTTCTGAAACATGGGCATTACCAAAAGCAGACAAAAAGAAGATACAGGCTGCCGAAATGAGATTTTTAAGAGCAGTCAAGGGATGTATTCTTTTAGATAAAATTCCAAATGAAAAAATAAGAGAAGATTTATAAATATGTTCTTTATAAGAAAAAATAATAAAGTATAGAAAGGAATGGAGAGAGCATTTTGAGAGAATGCCGAGAGATAGGATCCCAAGAAGAGTTATAAACTATAAACCTAGAGGAAAGAGACAACCGGGAAGACCACGAAAGCGATGGTCAGACATGTTTTAAGCCGGAACAGGCAGCATTGCCTAGCCCTTGGAACGAAGAAGAAGAAGATATGGGCTACTCATACTTGCAAATACTCCTAATGCCTTGTAGCAAAAATGTGGATTTTCATCCAATCTAACACAGTGTTTCAAAAATGTCAATTTCCTTTATCTCGATAACAAGCTTCGCGGACATACATAATAATAAACTACTCAGTAAAACACCTGTATAACGCCTTCAAACTATCTGAATCAATGAAAATTAATTGTTCTTTCACACTAGGCCTGTATAGGACCTATTATTAAAGGGTAGAGTCAGACTGAAAAATTTAATGCCAAATTAGCGTTGGCCACAGTAACTCAATGGTTAAGAGCATCCGAGCGAATACCGGAAGATCCGTGGTTCAAATTCCGGCATTGAATTTTTCAGTCTGACTCTACCTTTCGTATCTGACTCTAGCAAAATATATTTGTGTGTATCTAAACATAATAATTACTTTTAGAATCTTTTCTCAGTGGTATAAACTACTGCTGTGTTAATTTATAATTTGCTACCTTATGCTTGTATGTCGGCGTGTGTATCTATGTGTGTGGGCGTCTACACCGTAGTACCAATTTCAACCAAATTTGGTATATATAGATAACTTATGACGTACGGCTAAAGTCGTCCGATATGACTAATTGTTGGAGGGCGTAAATTAAAAAAAAAGCGGGCAAAAGTTAGTTTAACTTTAAATTCTAAATTCCACTATATTTCACACAATTATTTAGTTTCATTTAATAGATACAGAAGGTTGTACCATGGTCTGGATAGTCACAGTAACTTGAATAATCCAGACATCTGATATCGATCATGGTTGTAAAGTAAGTTCTTGTTTAATTTTCTTAGAAGTTTTGTGGTTTCGCTACTGAGAATAAACAAGATAGTATTTCTTAAAAATGAAATTTTCTCTATAAATAGAGACAAGGTAGCCTGAAAACATGGAAGTCACTCAGGTGTACCGACGAGAAATCATTACAAAATGGTCCAAATATGTTAGCTGCCGACGGGCCTTTAATATCACTCACTCACTCACTCACTCACTCACTCACTCACTCACTCACTCACTCACTCACTCACTCACTCACTCACTCACTCACTCACTCACTCACTCACTCACTCACTCACTCACTCACTCACTCACTCACTCACTCACTCACTCACTCACTCACTCACTCACTCACTCACTCACTCACTCACTCACTCACTCACTCACTCACTCACTCACCCACTCACTCACTCACTCACCCACTCACTCACTCACTCACTCACTCACTCACTCACTCACTCACTCACTCACTCACTCACTCACTCACTCACTCACTCACTCACTCACTCACTCACACACTCACCCAAGCACCCAATCAACCACTCACTCATTCACTCACTCACTCACTCACTCACTCACTCACTCACTCACTCCCTCACTCACTCACCCACCAACTCTCTCTGCTATTTATTTTCAACAGTGGTTTCGCTCTGTGTATTTGCATTATTTAGTACTAATGAATATATATATATATATAAAGAAATAAGAAAAATAAGTATGGTATATGGGTAATATTGCAGAAATATGTATTTTGTGAAGTAAGACTCACTGAATTGTCCTGTAATGGATATGGCTTCGAAATTGAAGTGTCATGCTTTCAGTCTTAAAGGAAAATGGTTTGATAGAGTCTTACATGAAGCGTGAAGGAGAAGTGTGCATGTACGTTTTGTTGTTCTAATTTAAGTCTTCCAACTTTAAGACACTACTATGTAGGCTACTGAGGCGGGCGTGTATATGTATACTTGTTTGTGTGGTTTTTGTTTCGTAATTTACGTCCTCCAACGTTAAGTCATATCGGACGATGAATGATATTGGTGAAATGATGCTCAAATGATTCCGTGGTCCACGGAGCTTAGAGCTACCCGACATTCGTCTTTAAGGATAAGGAAAAAACCCCGGAAAGACGTTATCCAGGTAACTCACCCTGACCGAGATTCGAACTCGGGACCTCTTGAATGTGAGGCAGACACGCTACCATCTACGCTACCGAGGTGGGCTGTGTGTGTGTGTGTGTGTGTGTGTGTGTGTGTGTGTGTGTGTGTGTGTGTGTGTGTGTGTGGGTGTGTTTGTATGTGTGTGGTATGCAGTTATAGCAAATATGTCATTTTACATAGGTTGTTTGTTTGGAATGAAAATTTGTCTTAGTACTTTACTGGGTATTTGTTAACCTCTGTCATATGTATCAAATTCAATGGGAATGTAAGAACTTCACGAGAAATTTACATAAAATGTTGTATGTACATTTAGTTCAATGTCCTAATGCTACGAATTTTGCTAAAATAACCAATAGATTTGTTTTTGACCAAAAAGAAATGCGAGTACATGCATTCTCAAAAAAATTATTTCGGCATCATACATTCTAATACTGCCTCTTTTTAAGCTCTTGTATCATATGTTTGGGCCATATTCATCAATTACACTGCATAGGTTATAGGCTTTACAGGGGAGGGAGAAGCGTTGCGCAAAGACACCTGTGTGCATAGATCTATTATGGCTATCACCTTTCAGGAGGACGAAACGAAGTGAGGGACATGCCACATAGATGCGCGGTAGCCCTTAAAAGTTCCAGTTTCGAAGACCCGCTCACTGCTGGAGCTGCCCAAAGTTAGCGCTAAACGACTTGTAGATAAAACATCCCTTTAGTTTTCAGAGGGAGTATTCCCATTAGAGCAAGCATCCGCGCCATTTGTCTGGTACCACAGCTCATCACGAAACCTTCAAGCATACCTAAAAGATGAAAAGGAGAGATGATGATGATGGTGGTGGTGATGAAGATGATGATGATGATGATGGTGTTTAAGGGATCTGAACTACTGGGTCATCAGCACCCTTAAAATACCAATGGGTTTAAAAACCAAATAAAACGCAGAAAACTAAAAGACTAAAATGCAATAAATCAAATAAAAACAAAGATAAAGCTCATGCACAACTGTGATTGAATGACTAAAATAGAAACTGAAACCATTAAAACCAGATAGGAGATAAAATGGTTAAAACACCCACACTGTTATGGCCTTAACCCTAAGATTTGCAGATAAAATGAATGCTAAAACTTTGCCCACTGCCATCTCGTCATCCGCGAGTATCTCTGTCAAGCTGTCCGGCAGCTGGAGAGACCTGCGGAGACGGGCTAGTATAAAACAATCTAAATATACATGACGCACCGACAGTTCGGCACAGCAGAGCGGGCAAACTGGAGCCGGGGTGCTGTTTAATAAAAAGCTGTGGCTAAAATGACAATGCCCAATGCACAACCGAGCCAAAATAACTTCTTCCGGCCGCCATAGACGACAGGATGTCACCCAGTGATTCGGAAGCTCCTATAATGTTCGGAGCTTGTTGTCAGGGGGAGCAGATCACTCATCGCGCCAGCGCAAAAGCGCCGTCCTACGCATAAAAAGCCGAAAGCCTTCCGCGGTCACAGATGAAATCATTACACTGGGATCTATGGTTGCCACCTTGGCTGCTGAATCTGCCATTTCATTCCCCCGCCAGCCCACGTGACCAGGAACCCATGCACAAGCCGCGCTAACGCCAGAGGCGTGCAGAATGTGGAGGGCGTCCTGGATACGCTGTACGAGATGATGGTGGTTGTACAGCTCACGAAGTCTCTAGAGTGCGCTGAGGGTATCACTTAAAATAAGGCAGTCACCCAACTTTCGGCGCCGAACATATAAAATGGCTCGATATATTGCATTCAGCTCTGCAGTGTATATGGAAGTGCTGCCATGGAGACCGAATGTAAAGGGTTTAGACCCATGGACAAATGCGCATCCAACACCGCTAGAGCATTTTGACCCATCGGTAAAAATTAGGTTAAAATCCTGATAGCCTGATAAAAATTCTAAGAATAATCTGCGAATGCTAATCATAGGCGTCGTCGACTTTCTGTGCAACGTCATGCCAAGATCTACGTGATCTGCTGCACGCAACCAAGGGGGATACAATCTTTCGCACCTTGGGAGCATCCTAGACATCACGAATCCATTTTTCGCAAAAAGCTCCCGGAAGCGAAAACCCGAAGACTTAGGCTTTACAAGGGTGTTCTCATATTGGACGTCGAAGGTGGTGTCGAAAAAGGGTCCAAAAGTCGGATGCAAAGGCATAATATTCAACCCAGAGCCATAATTCCCCAGCAAAAGGTCCCGCCGACAATGCAAAGGTGGTTCTGCCGCTTCGGCGTAGAGGCTAACAACTGGCCTAATTGGGAATGCCCCCGCAGCTAAACTAAGGCCAGAGTTATGTACTGTGTCTAGTTTCTTCAGCGCAGATGGACGAGCTGAAGCATAAACGATGCACCCATAGTCCACCTTGGATCGGATCAGTGTGTGATACAAGCGAAGCAGCACTGCACGATCCACTCGCCACGATTTCCCACTAAGTATCCACAAAATATTAAAAGAACGCTCACATCGTGCTTTCAACTGCGCTATATGCGACGACCAGCTAAGCTTTCTATCGAAAACAAGTCCGAGGAACCTAGTTTCATCTGCAAATGGTAAAAAATGGTGACCTAGTCGGAGGAAGGGTGGTAACCGACTGTTACTGTACCAGAAGTTAACGCCGACTATCTTCTCAGCGGAGAACCTAAAGCCGTTCTTAAAGCTGCAGTCCCGAAGGTTTGTATAAGCATTGCATTAGACGACGCTCCAGGAACGAAGTACTCTGTAAAGTACAGCAGATGGCGAAATCGTCCACCTCGAGGAACACAGTTAGAGATTGAATTAATCGCAATGGCAAATAGTGTAATACTCAGTACCGATCGTTATGGGATCCCGTTCTCTTGGATAAAAAGCTTTGAAAAGACGGAGCCGAACCTTACCCTGAAAATGCGATCGTTCATGAACTCCCGAAGGAACACAGGTAGGCGGCCACGAATATTCCAGCTGTGCAGGGTGCGTAACAGTCCTGCACGCCAACAAGTATCATAAGCTTTCTCGAGGTCGAAACATATGCCGACGGTCTGACAATTCTTCAGGAAACCGTTCATTATCTGTGTTGACATCGACACCAGATGATCTACTGTGGAACGGCGACGGCGGAAACTACACTGGATGTTCCTCAGTAGGTTATGAGTTTCCAGCCACCATACCAACCGGCCATTTATCATACGCAAATGGTGAGAGAAATAGAACGGTTGCTGGAAGGCAGATGTCGGTCCTTCCCAGGTTTCAAAATTGGAATGATGGTGGTCTCCCGCCACTTCTCAGGAAAAGTCCCGTCAACCCAGACACGGTTATAGACCTCGAGTAGGAAAGCTTTCCCTTCCGGAGAGAGATGTAAGAATCGCACGTGGATACCGTCTGGTCCTGGCGCAGAAGTTCGCAAAAATGAAAGTGCGTGTTCTAGCTCTGCCTTGGTGAAGAGGCGATTGTAGTCTTCAAGATTTCTAGAAAGAAAGCAGAAATCTTGAGACTCCACTTGATTCTTAATTGAGAGAAACTTAGGTGCATAATTATCTGAGCTAGAAACGTGAGCGACAGCGCTGCCAAGGATGTTGGCCACGTCAAACAGATCCACAACGACTCCTGAAGGAATTTTCAGACCAGAAATCGGCATGTAAGTCGATTTTCAGGCCACACGACTTAACCGATCCCATTAAATAGAAGCTGCATGGCGATTAATAGACGACACAAAAGCAGTCTAAGATTTATTTTTGCTCTCCTTAATTACTTGCCGAGACCTGGCACACAGTTTCTTGCAGTGAATCAGGTTCTCCAAAGTGGGGTGGCGTTGGAAAAATCTTAGAGCACGCCTTTGAGCACGGATTGCGCAATCATCCATCCACCATGGGACAAGACGGCGGCGAGGACTGGTAGTCGAACGTGGAATAGACCGTTCGACGGCGAAAAGTATCCGATCGGTAATATGGTCTACTGAATCGTTTAAGGAGCCGTGCTCCTCGAAATTAAAAACCGCCAACTGGGTCTAAAGGGCCCAGTTGGCGTTATGGAAACGTCAGGTTGGCAAGCGGGTGGAACACACTTTTTGTGCTAGGAGACTAAGGAAACACGGGAAGTGCTCGCTGGAGTGGAGGTCAGACATGACGTTCCATTGGAGGAACACTGCTAACTGCGGTGAGCATACTACCAATTCCAGATGCGAAAAGGTGTTGAAGGCATCGGAAAGAAACGTAGGTTCTCCGGTGTTCAGGAAAACAAGGTTGTTACTATCCAGGATGTCGGAGAGAACTCTACCTCTTGCAAAAGTTCAAGTGCAGCCCCAGAGAGGGTGATGGGCATTGAGGTACCACACCAACAGAAAGGGGATTTGTAACTGAACAACCAGATATTGGAACGTACTAAGCGATAGATCGCCTGAAGGTGGAATATACATGTTGCAGACGACCAATACGGCAGTATTACACGTGCAACAACTGACTGGATGTTAGTGCGTAAAGTTATGTCCTCCAGATATAGTTCATCTCGCACAAGGGCCATACTGTCTCCTTGCGCAGGAATACCGTCCTCAGGAGCAAGGTCACACCTGAATGGAGTATACCGCCTGAGTTGAAAGGAATGCTGTGGGCGTAACTTGTTCTCCTGCAGGCAAACCACTTATGGATCGTGCGTATTATTGCAAAAGATCAAGCTCTGGGCGTTGTGCCCTAAGCCCACGCATGTTCCGCTGTAGGAACGCCATTGGAGCAGTAGAATTAAAGGTTAATGGTTATTCCACCTCATGACGATTTCGTGGGTGGCTGAATCAGTTTACCCTTCTTTTTTGCTTTAGGGATAACCCCTTTAACGTCCGAATTATCGAGTCGTATTCTGGACGTCATCCAGGCAGTGTGGTCCATATCCTCTTGCTCCATTTCCTCCACGGATGAGGTCCCTTTAGCGATTCAGAACTTTGGTTCAAGGGCCCCAAAGCGATTGGAGACGGAGATCGACGACGATGACAGCCGTCGATCAGAGTCCTTTCCTGAAGACTCCTCAGAGGAGGAACTTCTAGAAGCCCTGGGACTCTTTTTTCGGCTGGCCGGTTTGCTGGAATCCTTCAGGAAATCGGTTTTTTTGTAATTAGTCTTAATTTTTTACAGCGGTGCATCGTGGACAACAGGCTTGTCGGCCTTGGAGGTTGAGGCTTTACCTGGTGACGGTGCTAGGAATCTTCTTCCTGATGGAGCGTTAGTCGTCGAAAGTGCATACCGAGATGGTGGATTGGCAGGCTTCGGAATCTGCGACGGATTGATGACGTTCTCCGATATTGGTGCCACAAGGATATCGCAGGTTTGAATTGCGATCTCTCTCCTCGGCACTGGCTTAGCAGGTACAGAGCTGTAAGTAGTGAACCGCGGGAGGGATGGTATGCGAGTACGTTCGAGTTTCCGGGCTTCCGAGGACACCTTCTATTTCACCCGGATCTCTTGGATCGCCCTTTTCTCAACAAAGCGCGGGCAATTATGAGAGCTGGATGGGTGCTGTCCAGCGCAGTTCACACATTTAACCGGCGATGAACACGCACCATCGTGCTGTGACATCGCACAGTTAAAACATGTAGGCGCAGTGTTACAAAACGCGCCTGTATGCCCTAATCGCGGGAACTTGTAGCATCTTAGAGGGTTAGGTATATAAGGGCGTATCTCAATTGTCTCGTACCATGCCCTAAGCCTTTGTCGGAGGTCGACCCGGTCAAAGGTCAGGAACAGGGTACGGGTAGTCACCAATTCCCTTCTCGCTCTATGCTGCACACGGTTAACAGCCGTCACATCTTCGTCTTGTAGGTTCTCCACGATTTCATCCTTCGTCATGCCGTCTAAAGCACGGATGTGGACCACTCCACGCGAGGAGTTGAGGCTCTTGTGAACACTGACGTTCACCGGGTAATTGCCCAACAGATTAGCCTTCAATATGACTGCTGCCTGGCAGACAGAATGAGCTTCCACCAGGAGCGTGCCTTTCGTGAACGAGTACAATATTTCACCGGACCAGCTATGTTATGCAAACCCTTTTGAATGACGAAAGGGTCCATTGACAGAAAGTTCATTCCTTCATCAGTTCTGGTTACAACTATGTAGCGAGGACCACAGGGCGCAACTACTTCCTTTACAATTCACTTCATAGTTGTTGGTTTAAAGTTAGGTGTCATTGCGGTTATGTCCTCCACCATTGCAAACGTCTCCGATGGCGTGCTCACATCCTGGGTGTGACCCCGGCTTATGTGAGAGTCCTGGCCTGGAACTTGCTCACCTCAGGGTCACACCTTCCAGTGTAAAGACACAGGGACCCAATCGCCTTCAGAAGTGTAACAGCTCATGCAATGGCCCCTCCCCGGGACTGACCTGTATCAGCGGATACGAACCCAGTCTTACATGGTAACAAGGGACTGGAAATTTCGCGTTACCCAGTCACCCCTTGCGCTTCCAACTCCAACCACCTGCTCTACGTTAAAGGTCAGACATGTGTTCAGGGAAAAAAGAAATGGAAAAAAATAAATAAATGTGGTCAAACACCGAAGTGGACAGTAGTTTGGGAGTTTGAAGGAACACTCTCACCTCGCGAAGGAACCTAGTCGAGAGTTTAAACCAGAGCCTCTTCTGCCAGTTTTCGGGGTTACTGATGGAACTTCTGGGCAGCCGTAGCGGTCCTGGGGCACACCAAGTACCCGGCGTGCATCACCTATCAGCCAGTCCCCTACTTCCTGTTGCCCACCCCTCGGGACGAGGAACCACAGAGGTTGGATTTTGAGGAGCGAAAAGGAGAGAGCACGAAAACAAAATTATGGAAAGGGAGTTGTGGTAGATGAGAAGCCAACCACATCATTTGCCTAACAATCAGGAAAAACAAGGAAAAGTCGAAGATCGAGCAGGCGATCAAGGGAAATTGAACCAGGGACCACCCACATGCGAGCCACATGTTACTGAGGAGCCAACTCGCGTGATAATCCTACCTTACAAAGGGAAGCAGAGATTGATCTTTATTTAGTATCGTAATTACCCATATTTGATGTAAATTCTACAAGGATTAAAATGCCAAATATAATCAAAATTCGTGTAAATTATAATGGAAAGAGCGAGCAGGCAGTTTGACTGAAGATCGATAAGAATTTAATCGCACACCAGAATAGCTTCAGCAATCTTGCTTCAAAGGGATTTGGGGGTGTTTTATTTCAAAGCAGATTGTGTTCCATACAGAGCAAATTTACTGAAATGCGGATCCATTTTTTCACAGCCCACGGTGCATATAATCCTTTTTCGCTCGATTAAGCAATCCACGGAGCTTTATGGAAAATTGCGTTTGGCATTTGGAAGTTATTTGAACCGTTCTACAAAAGCCATGTAAATTGAAAATCTGTGCGCGACGAAACTTGTCGATAACACATGGAGTCTTGGGAGCAATATTTCTGTATTTATGGCCGTTATGAAGGCTTGGAGAATAGGAACTGAGTTTCGGAAGGATAACAATAGCTTGCATTTATTCTGATTTTCTAAAAACGCTTCTGTAGGTTTAATATTTACTGCCAGCCGCTTGTCATTTCAGAAGTTATGCTTTATCACAGGTTTCATTC
>CM060948.1:228713394-228730894 GCA_030765055.1 Mantis religiosa
ATACAAATAAGAAAACAGTCGGCGGGTAAAGTTTCATGATAATAATGAGCCTTGCTAAGCAGTTAACGATAGCGCGTTTATTGTAAACAAGCGCCGACAAGCAAGATAACTGAGGTAAAGGCCTCGCCGGCATCGATTAAGTTACGCTTCTAGAATGTAATAGAATATTCGGATTACGTCATTATATGCCTTGTTTTCCAGAAACATCTAGTGATTGACAGAACAGTCTGGTAATCATGAATGTGATGTATAAGGGATTGTGACACGCTAGCAGGACAGTTGTAAACAAGGGTGTGTAAGCAGAGTTAGTTGTGTTACAAGAGTGTTGTAAAGAGAGCTGAACTGGACGCAGTGATCATCGACCTTGGAAGATTGTGTTGTTGTGTGATGTAATGTTATTACGTGAGAATTGAACAGTGCATTTCGACGAAAATAAAGGAGATTTTTAGTTTCTACAACTTGGCCTTTTAATTCTACGAAACCACAGTCAGACTATGTTTGAGCTCATTAATTAAATCCTTCTAACTTAAAGGACATACATTGGATATTTTGAGATCTAAGGGGCTCCGAGTGAGAAAACACAACACATAATGAAGTGATTTATGTGACATTGTGTGTCTTGCATCTACTCTAAACGAAAATTTCTAACAATTACTCTATTTATAAGACAGGTGGCCAGTATAACGTAATGGGTATCAATTGTAACACGAAATCAGTGCTGACTAGGCACGAAGGGTGTATTACTGATAGTAGGGAGGTCGTGCAATTTCCCTGCACCCGATAAGGGGCATTCTCATTAAATCCATCCCAAGTAACCCTCTGCATGTCAAGTAAGGAAATTAATGATGAGGGTTTCCTTCCTCCCTCCAATCTCCACTAACTTGCACGCTGAGTGATTCGGGAATTAAAAAGCTATAAGATCTTGATGTCGTGCCTTCCTCTTTAATCGCTTCCTTATTCTGATAATGGCCGTTGTTTGCAAAAACATTGTAGTATTCAAACGTATCTCCGTTTAGAATGCTGTGTAAGTTACACGTGTCAGGAATAAATGTGTATCACGGGTTCCGTTTTAGGGCTCACAAAGTATTCTGTTACATAAAAAAAGGTTGTAACACAGTTTGAAGAGATATGTAGGCGAAACGTTTGAAAATAGTTGGTTTTTAAAATGTCTTATTTATATTAGGCAATTTATTAAAATTTCATGCAGTAATGTTCAAGAAATAACTATACACTGCAAAGCTGCGTTTTATTCTGTCTTTTCGTTTCATATTTAATTAAATTAAATCACTCAATATACCGCATTAATATATATTAGTGTATTTATTTATTTGCACTCTAAAATCTATAGAAACAATTTAAAATAACAACTGAAGCTTTCCTGGCCAGGAATATGCTCAAGTTGTTCTCGTGAAGCAAGCCAAGAATTTGTGTAATTCAAACCTCCAGCTTCAAACTCTAGCCCACTCTAGCTTCGTGGGTGGTATTTTGACTGCTCAGTCATATACCAAAATGCTTGCTAGTGGAAATGCATCCTGCTATAGCTAGACGGCATAAAATTTATCGGCAGGATGGTATTCCTGCCTGGGGACTTTCATGGATTAAACGGTGTTTAATTAAGTGGGCTTCATAATATCTGGATGTTTGTAAAGCAGCATAAGTGAGGAAGTCCAATATCAGCATTATGACTTGGTTTTAAAATAAACTTTTGCTTTAAATTGAACAAAAAACCTTAGCCTATATACGGCTAGTATGAAGAAATGATTAATTTCCATCAATTAACTAAAATAATAAGAGTTAAATGATGAAGCCTGGGACTCAAGTACTTACGACAGTAAGTCGCCACAAATGGTGTATCTCGGATGCGAGAGCCCCTAGGGGTCTACCGGGGAAATATACGAGTGAAATGGAGCATTTAATGTCAGGACGGCACCTTGACCATGGTAGGTCAATGGGTTAGAGCGACTGGACAGAAACCAGGAGATCCGTGGTTCAAATCCCGTCCATAGCATTGAATTTTTCATGTTGACTTTAGCCATCATCTACCTAATATTTTAATTCATGGTTGTATAATGGCATAGAGCGGCATGGTTAATTTCTGTATCCAACCAATTGTAGTGTAGGGCAGCTGAAGATAATTGCCCATTCGTTCATAACTATATTTAAATGCAATGAAAAAATAAGTAAAACGCTGTCAATTTCTGAAGAAGGGTATTTAAAATGCAATAAAAGGAAGCACTGGATATATGAGCATATTATTTTCTGTCAGTGCGGGCGGAACTCCATAAACAAATGGTTTAAAATGTTTACGTTCAGTCCCGTTTTTATACTGCTACACCCAATTTAACAGGTATCATACACTTGCTTTGCTAGTTTTAAGTTATTCCGTTTCATTGTACAGCTTCCCAAATAGATTTATTTGTTTTCCTCCGATATGTAGGCGAGGTGGAATGGTGCAATTGCAATAAAATTTTATTTACTGTTAAATCGTATACTGCAGAGGACTTCCAACTGTTTACTTTTGGCAAGTTCATCAGTAGAAGTTTGGCAGTTGACTTTCTACGTCCCTTCAGATGCAAAATTAATAACTTATTTAGTCTCTATAAACAGACTGAGACCGCTATATTGTAAAACAATATGCTGTATCCAAAAATAGAACAATAGTGTCTAAATATTGTTTATACAATTAATGTTCCTATTTTTAACATTTAAGCGAATATTTCTACCTATTATCACTTATTTTGATAACGGTCCTACTAATTATTTGCGAAATGGATTGTTTATTTATCTACTTTATTTTCTGTTATAGTATTTACTTTTAATTTGTAAAATAAGCAAAGGGAATGTGCTTCCATTTGTTTTGATGAATGTTTGGTTTGGCACTAGGGCTTTTATGTTTAATATCTGACAACTAAATACTGCTGTGTCTATTTGGGCTTTTGCTCGGAGTGCATATGTACACAAAAGAGAAATTAATGTTGGTGTAATGCAGTAACACACTCACGGCTGGCCTCGGATACACAGCGCGCATTCTGTTGTGGTACAGCTGTCATGGTATCCGTTAACCACGAAGTAAAGTTTGCAAAATGTCTCCTGTTTGCTATCTCTGCTAATTATGTGTTTTAAGTAAATAAATGAGGCTTATTTAAAATAGGGCTGTGTTTGTGTGTGTGTGTGTGTGTGTGTGTGTGTGTGTGTGTGTGTGTGTGTGTGTGTGTGTGTGTGTGTGTGTGTGTGTGTGTGTAGGGGTGTGAACCGAATAACTTAACAGGACAATTTGATTAATTACCTACCTGAATTCTTGTTCTGTTTCAGCAGCTTACAAGGTAGTGTCATAAAGAATTTTAAGAAAACCCTTCTCCAAAACCACTCTTTTCGATAGAACATTGTTCTTAACTTTATACCTTCTCAAAAATGTCTTTGTCTTTATTAATTAAATAGCATATATTTGAGATATTTGCATGGAAAATGAAATTAATTTATTGCAATTTTCACCGAATAGCCTGTGAAGAATAGCTAGGTTATACGAGTAAACTGGCAAATCATAAGAATTAGAAAAAATCTTAGTCGCAAACGGCGTTAATCTCATTAAAATACGGAATTTATATGAAATGAAATCTCTTGTGATGTTTAACATTTCAAGGAGTGTTAAGTCGCTATATCTTCATGCAAAAAGATAACATATCAAAGTCGGTCTGGGTGATTCAGCTGGCTGGGCTCTAGTCTACTGTTTCCAAATTTGTGGGTTCATCCCGACCCAGGTTGATTGGTTTTAAGAATGCTTAAGAACAAAGTCCCTACGCCAGTAAATACGTATCCTCGTAAACTCCAGCGAGAGGAAGCTCCTGCAAACCGGTGACGCTTATGTTAACAAAGTATTTATATTATTCATATTAAATGGTCTCATAAGTAAATGCGCTTTTTTGATTTTGGTGTATTGGAGAAATTATTGGGTTTATTTGGTTTGGCAATGCTATTTACAGAATGCCATAGCTAGTGGTGCGTACATTGCGAGCATGTATCAGTGTTCAGTTTGGTCTAATGGTCGGGGAGCTGGAATCTCTTTCTCAGGGTTCGGTGATGAAAAGTCGTGCTTCCCGTCTCTCTATTCCTTTATTTTCTCTTGTTACTATTAACCTGGCTATCTCCTTACTCTCTTGCTAGCACTTTTGTTGCCTTCCTAGTTTTCCTTTCCCCTTAACGTTTTTACGTTGCTTTGCTAACTCCCTTTTCCCCCCTATTTTTCACGGTCTTCAAGACCATAACTCTTCTTCAGACTGCGACATCGGATCCTACTTTTCTCTTCCAATAACACGTCTACTTCCCGTCGTATTAAGTACCAGAGTGACGCTTTCTTCCCCGTCCTATTCCCAGCTTCTCTTCTAGCCTTTCCCGTCTATCACCGCCCATTTTCAATTCCTTTACTGCTTTACGCCTGTGGTTTACTCTACATTTTTATTGGCAGGGTTTATTTCTTTAATTTTCTCTTATTGGTCACTCCCGCCTGTCTTTCCTATGCAGCAGTAACATTTCCACCCCTTTGGGTTGTATGACCTCTCAGCGTCATAACGGTACTATATCATGCTTGGCTGCGTTTCCCTTAAGCTTCGTATACCTTGCTGGAGTTTCAATGTTGGGGTAACCTTCGAGGGTTTATTGTTCCATTGTTATATTTCCTGCCTCGTGTCTGTGCTCAGAAGCAACTCGTGTCCAATTTTTCCTTCATTTACACTATATTGCAATTTCAAATATTCTTTTTAACTTTATTTCTTATATCATTTATTCCCTTTTTATTCCCATTATACTTATTTATGATCTCTACTGTTGTATTAATTTCTAGTTATCTTTTCACTCTTCGAACCTGAAGTTTCTGCTTCAAGTTCTTAATAACAATCAAAAATGGAGCTAGCTCAGTTTCAAGCTAGAGTCCCTTTAAAACACTACTGGTAAAAAGATTATAAAGATGCTGCCGCAGCTCGAAGTATATGTGAGGTGGAAGAAGAATGTGTCGTTAATGAGCGTGTAGCATAACGATGGTTCCAACGTTTCTACAACGGAGACGAAAACACTAAAGATTTACCGCGTTCTGGAAGATCTAAAGTATGAAATGTTGAGGATATGCGCCAAGCTTTGCGAAAAAAAAGTTCCACAGAAAGACACCCGTAGGCTTTCAGAAGAACTTGGCGCATCAAACGTACCATAAATAGCTACACTAAGACACTTTAAGAATCATACATAATTTGCAGATCACTATCTCATGAACTGAAACTTCAACAAGCTGAACGTAGGGTGGATATCTGTCGTCAGCTTATCCGTAATCTTACTGATGTTAGATTGGTTAGGAGAATTACCACTTGTGATGAAAAATGGGCATATTACTGAAACCCTGATACCTCGAAACGATGACTTGATCCCCGCCAACCTGCCAAAGTCATTGTTGAAAACAAATCAGTTCCATCCCAAAGTAATGTTGTGTCTCTGGGAATTTTCAAGGTGTGATAGACTGGAAGTTTGTTCTAAACGAGCGGGCGATTGATACAGATCTTTATTCTTAACAACTGGAACGAGTTCATGAAATTTTGAGACGGAGATACCCAGCATTAGTTAACCGAAATAGACTTCTATTTCAACAGGACAATGCAACATCCCAGACTGCTCAAACAACCATGGAAAATATTCAGGAATTGGAAGGAAACGAACTGCTACCACAGCCAGCATACAGCCCTGATCGTGCACCATTAGTATATCATATTTTTCGATCCATGGCTCAGTTTCTAGGAAGACGTATTGACAACTTTGAAGCAGTGCAAGTGGGAGTCACCGAATTATTCCTATCAAAAACCAGAGACTGGTACCTTCGTGGGATAATAAAAATCGCTGAACGATGGCTCAAGACCGCAACATCTAATCATATATACTTTGAAAATGAGTTAATTGCTTGTCAGAACATATTTCAAATAATTTTTTTGTTAAGAAATCGACATTATATATGAGACCGTATTATATTTATTATATTATTATATTTATTATATTTCATATAGCGATCCACGTTCAGAAATAAATGGCTAAAAATCTAATGAAAGCATATCTTGCTTAACAAGACTTAGGTAGAAGATTAAGCTTTTAAACAACAATTTGTAGAAGAATGTGTAGAAAAAGTAATGTAAGAGCAACACATGCGATATTAGAATAAAAGTTTTTGTATGAGTCTGAAAAAGAGAAGCTAATAACTCATAAACGTGTTATATGTACTCAAGAAATAATTTTTGGAACATTTCCTGCCAATATTTACAATACATAAGTGTTATAAGGAGTTAAACTACAAAAATGTTTGGTAGATATCTGGAGGATACTCAAATAAGTTATGCTTTGCGTGTTTCCAATTACTAGAAGCGAATGTTTCGCCCGGTGTATATGTATCTTTGGCACGTGTTGATAAGATTGTCTCTGAATTAAAGCAATGTTAATGTACTTAAACAACTATTGAGAAACCAGGTTTCCATTGAATTCCAAAATACTCCCATACCATTTTGTCTGAACACAAAGTTTTCCCTCAGGAGCCGTTAAGCAAGAACTAACTTAGCGGAACATGTTGTTGTTTACAAGTTGGCAGAACACAAACTTGTTAATATTCACGCCAAGGTTCTAGGGTTCGTGCTTTACTGCTATTACACGTTTCTTGCAAAAGAACAAGATAAATATATTTTGGAGAATGAAACTATCGTGCCTTCTGCTTTCTTTATGCACCTCTTGAAATGGAAAAATCACATTTACAGACCTCACAAAATTTATGAAAGAATAAGAGGCAGTGTTCGTTATATTGGCATAAAAGGAATGCGAGATAAAAGTAAACAGATGCAAGGCGAGGATGTTTCTATCTTACTTTTGTTGCAAGCATAGGGAAAAACGGAATGTACGAAGAAGTAGAAAAAAATAACCACTCGAAACTTCAGTTTTAACCGCAAGAACTCCACCTTCCCCACCCCTCACAGAAATCGCCTTTACCTAGTTGGTACCTTTTTACGTTTGTTTCTTATTTGTGAATGTACTTCTGCCAAATTAGAGAAATACCAAATTACAAATTAGCTTCTATTACTCAAACTCCTTTTAAAATTATTTTGTAGTCCTAGCGTTATTTCCTTCTTTCTTGTTTGTTTGTTTTTTGTAAATCTTCACTGCTGAACCCTGCTGAGTTTAGTGATCAAAGGAAGGATAAAATTACGGCGTGCTCTGCTATTACAAACGCATATACGAGCCATTCCATGTCAAATCGCACAAATTTCGGGGAAAATTGACCTTCATGTCTCCGTTTTCATTGATATTGAGTTTATATGTTCTATGAAGGAAGAAATGATACACGCATTTTTGTTAGTCTCCGGTTTAATTATTTTGGCCAATAAACAGCATTAAACATTTGGATATTTTGCGCGCATCGTTCTACATTAATGTGAATATATCTTGTTATTTTTGGCAGGAGAATATAATTTTTGGCTTATTAACTAAATTTAAATGTATACTTCATTCACACATTATACAACAATATTTCGTATAATGTTTATATTTACACAAAGGCATTAAGTTTACAAATATCATTATCAATTATAGCATTTTGCTAAAGAAATTCCGAAAAAATTTAAAACTAACCTCATGATGTCATATAACCTCAGGAAAAAATTCAGATTGGGATGCCAAATAATAAGTGAGAAATTAAGTCACTAAACAAGTGGTGCAGCGCTGCTGACTGCCAAGATGCACACACATCGTTTGCCAGCTGACCACGTATCTTGCGTTGCACTGCCGTAATCAGCGACAAGGTCAATTATTATTTCTGTTTCCATAGGCTCGGTGATGATACTATTAATAGTTCTCTCTGATCACATTCATCACACGACATTCCGTAGTTTAAAGTTCCACTCGCAAATTTATACTTGCAGTAACTACGCATTTTGTTGCATTGATTTAAAATTAATCATAGAACGGTTAAGGAGTTTAAATATCCACCACTCTCCCTTCGCTTAGCAATGAATAGTTTTTTATTACTGCCTCAGATACAGATATTGGTACAAAAGAATTCAATTGCAAAGTGTCGCGCACCACTTTTACATGTTGGTATCTTGACTGAAATACATTATTATGCTGCTTATGTTGACTATCGGAGAAAAAGTTGAAAACTACTTTCATAAAGCTCTTCTCGACCCAGGTGAACAATATTCTTGGAGTTGTAATAGGGTCTATTCAAGGTTGAAGGCTAGCTTTCATTGCAAGTCTTTTAACAGCACCACCGATGCCATCAAGGTCCTTTTCTGTGGGATCTGGCGAAAAGTGCCACTCTGCTTGAATTTGAAAGTCATTTCGTGTAAACAGATGTTTGACAAATTTGTTTTATTTTTATACTGAGCACTTGACCCATCTGAAAAATATATTACTTTATGCAGTATTCTCAGTTTCTGTTTCAGTAACAGTTTTGTTTGGAAAAGGTAGACAGCTCTGGTGTCGCGTTTTAAGCATTCAGAAATAGCAACAAAGTTAAAATGTTTTATGTCACTATTGTCTTTATAGTAGACCAGAAAAGGGTGAATTGTGGCCTGACTATTGTCCCAGTGTACACCCGAACAAAATCCTGAATAACAAAAGCATAATTTTCCGAGAGGCTATCACTATGCATTCGCCTAATGCCAGATTTTCTTTACTCTCCCGCAAAAATAAATTCTGCTGCTGAGCTATGAATTGTATGTGGAAGAACATTGTTGAGTTTTGTTGATAATTTGCCTATAAAATCCCTTATGGGCAATATCAAGGTTTCTAAATTTGTGCGATTCACAGTCACCCACTGTCTGTAGGTAATCTCATGAGTATCTTGTTAATCAAGCAGTTGTTGTAAATGATTTGTTATATTTTCAGTTCCTGGACAAGCTTTACATTTCTTTAAAAACAGTTAGATGATGGGGGGTTGCAGACGATGTGTATCAAGCAGTCCCTATAACTGGTTAAAATGGGATTTGACTTTAGAGTGAGACGATAAATACTGATACCATCAAGCATTAATTTGACATTTTCGTGATGAGCACAAACACAAACTGAATGGGTTCCACTAGTTCCAAGAAGTACAAATTTCTTAGGCCTTGATTCCGAAATTTTTGAAAACCCTATTCTGAGATCCGGTTGCATATCTTTAAAGCTTTGACAAGTTTACTTAAGATGGCAAAGTATCAGTCTTTTCTGTTTATGGATTATCTTACCATTTTCTTTAACAGAAACTGCATTTTTTTCTGCCAGGCATAACCCCACAAACATCATCAGAATTATAAAATTCAGACACCTTTTTAAATGTAGATGGGTCAAGGCCTTTTCCTGATTTAGTGTCTTGAGTTCCTAAAATTCCTTTTTCTTAAGCCACCGGTTTAGATATTCGTATCATGTGAGTTGACACATCAAAATATTGTTTTATTTTCTTGTAAGACCAGCTGTCAAAAATCGTCAGTATTTGTATTTTGAGAGTTTTGTCATCAGTTTCATGGAACAAAATTATTATGTTCTGTATTATTTCAGAATGATGTGGATTTTCATTTGAAGTGGAGTCTGCAATACGAAATACTTTATCCTTCATTCCCTTGAACATTTTCTGAAACTTATCCCGAGGATAGTATATTTGTGACAATTTTATTTTTCTATAGGCGATTCTCCTATTGCCACTAAACTCTCATTCAGTGTTCTTGCTGCATATTTTGTGTCCATACTGCATCCCTGGAGGAAGAGGAAAAACTATCACTATCTGTATTTTCACATTCTTCTCGTACTGCAATTGGTACAAATATCTCAGTTGTACTTTGTTGCTTTGGAAGTTTAGAAATTTTTTGCAACAATTGTAACACACTTTCAAATCGCGAGATTTAATGAGCATTTCTGAGGTTATTGGGTTTAGCGTTCTGTGTCTTACTCTGTGGTTAACTAGTTTGAATGGATTAAAACACTAACAATAGCTCCTTTGAACCTAATATTACATGATGAAAATAAACTTCCACACCTCAGAACTTACAGGGAATGTCAGTTGACAACGTACTGAGGTTTCAACTTGTTGGTATGCATAGATGGAGATCTGAACGGTAAAAACCGCAAGTAAAACAATAGCTCGCCCACACGTTCACAGCACTCTCGGTCCGGACGTGAATCACCTCACGCGCCACCAGTTAAGTATTTATAACACCGCTTTTTATTTCAATCCCATTCTGAAACCAATGAAATTCCATGCACATTATTTCAAAGATTATAATGATTTCTTTTCGGTTTTTATAAAGTAAAATGTTGCTAATTAAAACACATTTTGAGAAACTTACCCCCCTAAATGGCGCCCATTTTTTGTTTTCACCGAACCTAACAAAATAACACATTAAACTGCAATACTTGTACTTCATAATGTCTCAAACATTGACATTTAATTATTCATATAATCTTTGTTATAACGATTTTCATAGAATACTGCAGGCGAATATACGGAAAATATAATATTCAATAATGCTCTAAATAATCGTGCCACGCGAAAAACAAAATAGACGGGTTATTTAATCTCTTCTAGGTGTTACGTAAGAAACAAATTAGAGAAAATACGAACAGGTCATGTCTCAGACGTGTTCGTTTTGACATAGAATGACTCACATATTTAAAAATAATTAATACAGTCTACAACGGGCATTAATTAAAAAAAGTAATTAATAAGGTATGGCATGGTGTTTCCACTTTAGAAATTTGTTTATAAAGGCAATGTTAGAAAGAGTGAAGTACTTACTCTGGTGACGTATGAACGTGTTCTTCTATTCCTTCTAACCCTAACTTCACTTTATTGAAGTTTATTCTAATTGCCTGTAAATTCCGCTTCTGTTTAATTGAAGCTTGGGCAGCGTTATACGGTTGGTTAGTTAGAAAACCTAGATATACTGCAGAGATACTTAAAACAGACATTATTTTAAGTACTTTTTGCAGATTAAGTTTGCCACATTGAAAAAGTGACTCTTTAATGTGACATTAATCTTCGTTGTTGCTTTATGTAAACTCCCGAGGAATTTCAATTTTAGTTTTACATCTGTTACGCCTTTCGAGTTATTGCATTTCAAAGCTGAATTTTATTGTTGGAAAGCAAACAGCAAGAGGCGCAAGAACTTCTACTTTCTTTTTTAAATTTTCCTATTGGCTTAAAATAGATAGATAACTGAAAAGCACTCGCAAGACAAAATCTCAATATGGCAAATTCAAATTCTTGTGATTTAGTTATGCACATACATTTCATAAAAAATAAACGAAAACTGCATAATGTAATACGTGTCTAAGAAATGAATGTACGAAAAATATAATTTTGAAAAACAGCAAGTTATACGTGTAAAAACACTTTTATTCCTCCATGTTCCAAAAGTTTGACCCACAGGGGTTCTTTTACATTACAGTAAATCTATTGATGAGGGGATGGCGCTTTTAACACACCTAAAATCACGATCTTGGGATTAGTAACCTCGGATCTAAATAACTGAATCACTTAGACCGAAAATTTAATTCCAGGTTCTTGGTTTATATACCTGCAGATGTTCATAAAAGGCAAACATCTATTTTACAATTGTAGGATTGAAGTTGTTTTTAATTGGAATCAATTTCGTGGGATTTGTGACACATTTCAGCGAAGTATTCCCTTAAACCGTTTAGAAGGCATTAGCTGTGTTTGTTTGATGTTCCGATATTTTAAGAAATATATCAGTTGTATATGTGTTCTATTCAGTACCTAGTTACTTTGATTATTATTGATAGAGGATACCTCTAAACGCGTTTTTCTACTCAAATTGTGGTAAGCATTAGTATTAGTATGTATATTTTATCTTTAAGAGTAATTAGAAATTGCCCCTCAAGGCAAGTAAGTTAACTTACCTCCTTACTTACCTCCCTACTTACCTCCAGGCTATGAAGGGCTGCATTTGTTGTAGGAGCTGAAATCATTTACATTTCAATGCAATTCAGAAAATACACAATTTATTTATTGCTATCCAAAGAAAAATATCCAATAATAGAAACAAAATTAAATACAAATGAAACAAAGGTAACCTGCAAAGCAATAACCATTTTGGTTTAAAACCATATTTTTCCGTTTAGAAAAGGCTCGTAGTTTTGATAAACTGGATATATCTTCATTCTCCTCAATTAAAACAGTTGTCTTTAGCATGGAATACTGACACCATAAACTTGCCGGGGAGTGTTTTGTTGTAGACTTCTCTAGGAAATTTGTCAACAACGAACTTTCACACATGTTGGTATCCTTTTTAGAACACCATCACTTATATGCATTCACATATCTTGATCTAAACTTCTGTGAAAGTAGAAATTGACAAACTACATTTGCAGCCACTTCTGTACTGTCATTCATAATTACACAAGGGATATTTATGTCACCACACCTTCATACAAAAATCCACAGCTATTCTCCCATAGCAACAAACAATACAATGACAAACAAGAGGATGTCAAGGAACAATTCGACTTATTAAGTAATATAAATGAATAGGTGTAATATAAAATTGAAAGTATATACCAAAAATAACTAATAATAGGTACATGATAAGCTTGAGTGGAAACATTCTTATATGCAATTCGGGAGGAAGGTAGAATGAACCATCCTCGGACTCAATATTGCTAGCTCTCCTTTCTTTCGGGTGTAAACGAAATTATACCTACCTCCCTTATAGCATAAATAACTATTTTGCAGTTCGTGTAGAGATTCGTGCTCTGGATAATATTAGGAAACATGTAGAGAGCAACCCAAACGAATCCTGCTATTGTTTCTGGAAGACAAAATTGAAGTAGCTTGAAAAACAAAAAGCAGCTGTAATAGCTTTCCATTTGTGCCCCCCCCCCATCCCTTCATTAACATGGGAAACCCTTGACCTCGAACGCTCGGAACAGCATGAAAACATGCTTAGAGTAACATTCCATAATAAACAAAAGAGAAAAACCTTGAGAAACCTTGCGTTTTACCTCAAGTGACATTTTATAGTTTGAAACAAAGTAACGAGATATCAATAGTATATAAGGACTCTGTAGTAATTCAATGACGTCTGTGTTTCATATTTTCAATTAACAGTGCCAAACGCCTTGCTTCAAGAACGAGTAAGTATAATAGCATAAAACACACACATACTGCACACGTGATTGTGCCTACATTAGTCCTGAAATTGCAATTCTGGGATTTAGCTGAAGTGATTAAAACAAATGAAAGAGAGCAATGCGCATGTCTCATTAAAGTCAAGTTATCACATTCCAAATCATTTTCGAATTTACGCAAACGAATATCAAAAGTCACACCAATTACATTTGCAAATGATGTTTTGGGTACATCAATGTTATAACTAGGGCTCGGAAGTTGACCTAAAAATTCTCTAAAACTGAGTTATAAAATGCCCTTAAAATATAAAAAATGCACACAAAATGAAAGGAAATGACCTAACAAAAACAAAAACAAATAACAATTTCTTTCATAATAATAAATTAATAACTGTCAGACAAATAATGAACATATGGTTCGAATAACCACATTTTAAAATTAACTTTCTTAGTAAATAATGCAAGTATTGCTACTAAATAATAAATAAAATCAAAATTCATCAGATCAGTTTCAATTTTATAAAATATCAACAATTAGTTACCGATTAGCCAAAAGTTAGCGTTACAGTACACCACCATGGTCATCTTCAAGTTATCAAAAATAAAGGAACGGCGGTTGTCAGTTAAAACCGTTTTATACTTTGAGAAACTTCTCTCCACTTCCACAGATGTTATAGATGCATATTTGAAAAACACTATGTCACTGCCTGTTAAATTCTGTTCAAAAATGTCAGTTCTAAAGTTTTCTCCTGACAAAATATCGATAATCTGACAAACTGGTATTCTTTATTTTTGTCTAACAGAAATTTTAATATCTGTCTAACTTTTTCCCCAATCTCACCTACTACATTATGTATCTTCTCGTCCGCAATTCTCACTAACTCAATCGACTTATCCAATGTCATGCCACGTTATTCAAGGCGGGTTATGGTATCCGTCAAAAAGGCAAATTTTGATTTGATGAAAGCTAATTTACCTTGGATTTGAGTATCAGAAAACAGATCCTGTGGGCTCTCAATTGCCTTATCATAACTATCACCACTTCTCTCACTATTTGAAAATTGTCACAGTGGTGACATGCAGTCAACCATGTACTCCAGGCTGTTAAAATTGGTGTAAGGGGGCAAAGCTACATTAGGGGCTTTCTCTTTGAAATACATAGTTCTGGTTGGCGCTTTCAGATATATTTTCTTTACAGTGGAAATTAGTGTTGATCTGACCTGTTCTGCAATTCGATGAAAAGCATGGGCCAAACACGTAACATGCACCATCTTATTGTAAAATGATTGGATCGATTTTGCCGCCTTTAACATGTAAGGCGCCCCGTCTGTTAGGAAGAGGAGTACGTTGTCATGCTGTATTCCACTAGGCCACAATAAACACATGGATTTATCGAACAGTTTGCATATCTGAGAGTGGTTAACGGCTTCCATAACCTCTGAGGCCAGAATAAACATTTATCCGGCACTAGTAGTTTGTAGCGTACCTATTACTACATTGGCTACATAACGCCCCTCTGAATCGGTTGTCTCATCAATTGATACATACATTTTTCCCATTCACATATTCACCTATTCGGTTTAACGTGTCTTCATAACATTTTTGTAGATAACGTTTACGCAAAGTTGATTCATCTGGAATTGTATGACCAGTGTGACGTTCAAGAAAATCTCGTAATTTGGAATTACCATTTTCCTAGCGGAATATTTGCACTAACAAACACTTCACATAATTCTTTATAAACGGAAGATAACTTGTTACTTGATGTCGAAGCCGTTTCTTTTAACAGTAACTGAGACGCTTGTCCTTTTTTTCACATTTTAAAGAGCTCGCAAATGTTTTTCGCGCCCAACATGTTGTACGGTGAACAGTTTGTCTGCAGCGCCTTGAATTTGGCAAACTTTGCAGAACAATGCACTTCCATCAGTAGAGAATATGTTTCCGCCAAACTCTAACTATAGTGTTTCAAACGGGACGCAATTGACTGTTTTTGTTTCGACATTTCAATACCACAACACAAACAATTTACAGACCACACAAACTTACTCTCCTTACTGCGACACTTCTAGCTCCTGAGGTCCTGACTGATGCGATCCACACGTATTGCATGATGTAATCAGCGATTCCTCGAATTTATGCGTCATAAACTCACCAGCACTGTTAGGGCGCTCACCAGCGCTAATTACACGTTTACCACACTTACAAAGTTACTATTTCATAAAAAAATTATGATATAAATAAGCTTTCAATCACGATTATTTTAAAACCCTCCAAAAAGCCCATGGGTCAGGGTCAGGTCGGCCACGGGAATCGTACCCGGGCCTCCCGAATGTGGGCTACAGATGAAAATGCCCAATAAATTCGTGAAAAAGAAAGAAAATGGCCGGAAAATGCATATAAATGTTAAAAATGACTTTATTATAAAAATGTGGAAAATGCATTTTGATGACCTATGAAAACCATATATATCTAACATATTTGTTCCAAAATGCACTTAATTTCCAGTAAGCATCGTCTGTTACTACTCCGAAAAAGATGACTTTTTATCAAAATCCGGGCCCTAGTTATAAACTTCTTTCGCGTACCATATTGCAAGTAGTTTATACTTTTGCAGAAAATTGATTTAAAATAGCAAAATAAGAACTGATGGTGAAATAACGATCATATATCTTCACTTTTGGTTTGGCAGATTAATCAGCAATCCCTTTGTTATAGAGCTTATATTGCCGAAAGAAGTAAGGGTGAAGGAGTTAGTAATATTTTGTTGTTTTGGTGGCAATATCTTCAGCATAACATCTTTAGCATCTAGAACTGTACAATATGTACGGCCTAGCCAAGAATTGGAAACCAATAAGAATTTTTTGTTTGTTCGTTAAAAGTTCACCAAGACCTGAAGTTACTAAATGGTTTATGTGTTCTTTTGTCATTTTTACACCTTTACTTACCTCTACGTGAATGTTTGGTGGACAGATCGTTTCAAGTTCCTTTGAAATAGTTGGGCCGAAAGTGCTTGTTTCTCTTGTTTGCTAGTCTGGCTGTCACTGATAAAGCCACATGAGTTATATAGCGTGGGTAGAGTTATATACAAACTGCAGCATCCTAGCTGTAGCTTTCTCTCGTCTGTGAGACAGTGTTGATCCTGAAAGCAATTCGTATTGGAATTGACTCTGGTCACTGTGCAAAACATTACCTTTCCATACACCCTCCTTTGTTTAAAACATGTTCCCTTCCTTAACTCTCCGTAAACTGTATACCTACTGTTCTATACTATTAATGTATTCTGTGTCATTATGCTTAACAAATATAGAAATATATTCGAGTAAAATGCCATATTGGGTTTTAAGAGGATGATAAAGGAAATTCAAGCTTTAAAAATGTCCAAGTCAACCATTTTAACTGCTTCTGCTTCTCAACTTTGCAGATGCCTGTATTGAACTATAAATCCTTTCGCCCTTGCACTATCATTTTGCGATATCATTAAAGCATCTTAAACACTTGTCAAACTTTAAAAATACTGCAGATCCACTTACATTTAAAAAGTTAGAACATTTAAGTGGAGCTGAAATGTTTTTAAAGTTTGACAAGTGTTTAAGATGTTTCAGTGTTGAAGCTCCACTGTTTTAAATACTTATATTTCATCAAATTCATAGCGATATCATATTCTCTTGTACTTTGTAATTGCGGCAGCCTGTTTCATTTGTAACGAGCTCCTGATCGCCGTTTGCTAGACACGCAATTTAAAATTAATCTGCAATCTAAGATTACCGCCTCAGTAGTTTGCTATAGAAATTGAAGTCAGGACTGGAATAATCTTCATAAATGTTCTCTAGTATGTTGTAATCAATATCTCGTAATACGCGTGGCCTCGACTTTCTGAGTGGAGAGATTTCGTACTCGTTTTGGCTTGACTGTTCCTATCATTTACTGTTGAGAGGTGAACGTCCTATACGGCTTGAACAGCCACATTTAGGGCGAGGTTCCTCATGTTCTTCAAAATCAGCATATCTCTGCAGTGTAACATCATGTGCTTCTGTGTCAACCCGTTTATATTCCTAAATTATTATGTGATACAATACATTCGCGATCTACGTATCCTCATATCCTCGACACCGATGTCATTTCCATATTCAGCACGTCGTAACTTTGATGCCAAAATTTGGACCACATTCGTAGAATTAATTTTCTTCATGATATCAGTGAGCACAGTTTACACAGTAATTCGCATGCAAACAACCCAAGAAACACATTTGTGCTGGAGCTATACCATTCACACAACTACAAGCTGCCACAGTCTAATGGCGCTGGCAGACAATTGCGAAGTTTTGCATGGAAATGACATAGACCACTGTTGTTTAAAGGATCCCTTGTT